>JAILXH010160035.1:16912-28081 GCA_023558415.1 Piaractus mesopotamicus
ACAGGCTGCATCCAAAAGAACATGCTACTATGCCATACATACTATAGAATGGACTTGCAGATGTGCCATATTTGACATGATATTCAGTTTGGTAGCATACGGTTTTGGATGCAGCCATTGACTGACAATGAAAACAGTGTATTGTATTGGTTTAGAAAGCTGTTAACATTAGTACGATACATTTCTTTAGAAATATAGGCAAATTATTCTTTGGGCCGGTATGAACTGTACAGCATTCAGTTACACATTCTTCTGATGAAATGAACAGACTATGAACCCCTAATCACAAACTGGAAAATGAATGTATATAAAACAGTCTTAACGTATTTACATGTATAGTTTATTCAGTGGATCTTTTATCATACTACTCCAGCATCTCATGTATTTGATGACACCATGTATGAGCGGCAGCTCTGGCTGTGTGGAAAAGTCTGACACCTGGCCACTGTGTGACATTTGCTGGCCATGTAATATAGCTTTATGGAAGAGGGTGGAGAAAAAAGAGGCCAGAGAGTTTTCTCTGTGCCATTTCTCTGGAATCACGTCTGTTTTTGGCATCTATGACACATATTGGCCAAATTCTATGGCTTTATAAGCCAGGCCAGTTTTGCCAGTTTTGTCTATGACGCTGGCTGTCAATAATATTGCTCTACATGAAAGAGGCCAGAGAGTGTTCTTGAAGTCGTTTGTGTTTGAAATTACATGCATTGCTGGTCTGAGAGAGGCTAGTTTTTGTTGTGCGTTGATTATCTATAAGCTAGGCTAGTTTTGTCTAATATTAATTTATAACACATTAGCTAGATAATAAGGATTTATAAGCCAGACCAGTTTTGCCTTATGACACATGATGGCCAGTTATATGGCTTTATAAGCCAGGCCTGTGTTATATTCATTTGTAACACTTACTGGCCCAAATAAAGTAGCTGTCTAAACCAGGTCAGTTTTGCCTTATATTTGTCTGAGATGCTAGCCGGCTAATTAATATTGCTCTGTATCACTTACTGGCCAAATAATATGGCTTAACATGCAGGACAGAGAAAAAGGTGGCCAGTAATTGTTCTGTTTCTGTTAGGAATCACGTATTTGGTCTGTTAACCAGGCAAGTATTGTCTTATATTCATCTTACACATAGACCAGATCAGATGGCTTTGTATACAAGGTCAGTTTTGCCCTGTATTTGTCTGTGACGCTTGCTGTCCAAATAATATTGCTCTATAACACTTACTGGCCAAATAAAACAGTGTGCCTTATAATAGTCTCCAACACTTTCTGGACTAGTATTATTGCCGGCCAAATAACATGGCTTTCCAAGCCAGGCCCCAAGTTCATCCTTTATTTCCTTAAATATGTCTCAAATCAGCACATATTGGCCTAGGGTTCAGGTCAAGAAAGGCTTATTTGATGTTTGAACTCCATTGATCCAGGGCTGCATTGGTTCCTCCTGTAGTTGTCTCACTGCTGCAGGATATCTTCCCCAAAAGCAGCGCATCATCAAATGCCTTGGCCCTCCGCTCCTCCGCTCCAGCGGGCGTGATGAATAATTCCACTTGGATGTTACGCGGCAAATGTCATGTGAGGAAGATCTAAAAATAGAACGCTGAAAAATTTAGGCGGCACCAAAAGAGAGAAGTGGTGCTTTGAGGACGGCTTGATTATAGCCATGGCGAGATCTCTGCTGGGGACCACGTCACCGTCGTCTGACAGAACAAAGACCTTGCGTCCTGAAAACAGCAGCGTTTGAAGAGAGCTGGGAAAGTGAAACGGTTGACATCACAAAACTTCAGGGTGTCAAGAGTTCATGTTTTTGAACTGCTGGAGTTGTAAAGCACGGAGAGGGCATGCAGGGAAACATCAACTGTCAATAATAGAGTTCAGGACTTTCTGAAGACTGTGATGTGTGATGCTAGTGTGTGTGTGTAGTTGCTGTTTCTTGGAGACAGTAAGCCTGCATGTCTGAGCAGCAGCGCTATTATATCTTTATGGTTATGACAGTGAAAATTATACTGATGTTGATGACACGGCTGCTGTTTTCAAAAGGTTAAAGCAATAGCTAAGCAATATAAGTTGCTCAGTTTTTCACAAACCCAAAATGGAGTCAATCAGCCAAAACATTAGCGCACCAAGTCGCTAAAAACTATGCTGTAAAAGGACTGTAATGTTGCTCTCATGGACCACTGAGTGAACTGATAATAGATAAATAAAGTAACAACCTGATTTTGTTTTAACTGAGAGACTAAAAGCTTATTTTCTTACAACTAAGCTGAAATATAGCAGGCTAAACAGACTGAAAGATAGCTAACTGGCTAAACTGCTTCTCCATCAGTATTCAGTGTTAGGCTTATTTTAGGCTTATTTAATAATTTTTAGGCTTATAATAATGTTTTATTATAAAACTGCAATATAAGTAAAGAAAATATGCTTAAATGTCTTAGTGCCTCTTTTTTGTAGATCTGCCTGAAGTACTAAATCTGCCTGAAGCTGTGGGAAAACAAATGCGTGGCACTGTTAGCTTGGTGCTAACAGAAAACAGGAAATAGCATTGGGGTGCTAGTGGAAATTGTTATCGTTGTGGTGGTAATTTGGTGGGGAGAAGGTACTTAGAAGAAATTTTCTGCTTTCATCACTGCTGTATTATGACATTTTCATTATTATATGACAAATAATGAAACAGGTTATAAAAAAGTTGTGATGGGTGACAGTTTTTGTCCTCCTTTAGCAGTATTGCTTTGCAGCAATAGTAGTTCTACGTAGCACTACATTTCTTGATAGAAGATGTGTTTATTGGGATTATTATTAATTAAAAATTCAGTTATTTACTGAATGTGTATATTTATCATCATATTTTATGTTGCCACTGTTTTCTAAAAGCAGTATGCCACTTGAGACACTAATTTTTCCACAAGAAAAGGGGGTTACTTTAATACTTATCAATCCAGCAGGGTTTAAGGCAAGTGACTGATGATTTAGGTAGCAGTTTGTGTGATGCTAATTAATGGGATATACACTTCTATTACTCGATAGCTACATTACTCTCATAGCTCCAGTGGAGAACTGAGCTTAAATCATAGGCTGGTTAATATGGACTAACGGGAAAACTGTGTAAATCAGAGTTTCTGCCAATTACTGCTTATTTTAAAACATGCTTAGAATTAGTAAGTAAGATGTGTTATGCAGTCTTAGGCCTTCTATGTGTTTTTGCATGTCTTTATTGCATCTGTTACCCCTATTTGCCCACAAAGCCGTGCTTGTATAACAACAGATATTTAAGGGGTTAGTTAAGGCCAATCATCCATTCATTCACTGTGCTTCTAAACACAAACACATAATTATCCCGGCTGGCGTCTCCGTTTCCCCGTCTTTAGTGAAATACGCTGCCCCACGTTCACTGTTTTATCCCTTTCCTTTTCAAATCCTTAGCGTGCGGTCTCCCGTCAGACAGGCCAGCGGTCTTTTCGGAGAAATAATCCAACTCCTGCTAATCTCTCGCTAATCTGTGCTGTGTTTGAAAAAATCTCAAGCTCAGCTCTGTCCGTGAACTTGCAGTGCACCAGTGTGTTTCTTTTCCTTTTTTCCCCTCTCACTCTTTCTCACTCCCCTTCCATGCCAACCAACAGTTTCCATGGTAACAGGGACTTTGAGGGGCGTCTCACATCAGCATAGCTGCTGTAGCCCAGCGAGCTCTGCCAGCAGATGTGTGTGTGTGTGTGTGTGTGTGTGTGTGTGTACGCTTGTAGCTCAGTCCGCACAGCAACACGCTGCTCCACTAGACGCCATGGATGAGAGGAGAGAGAGACACTGAGATAAAGAGAGAGAGAGAGAGAGAGAGAGAGAGGAAAGAAAGAGTGTTTCTTTGCAGAGCTGCTGGACTGAGTGTGTGTGTTTCGTTTGCTTTAAGAACCTGTGAGCTGAGTGTTTTTTTCACGTCTCTCTTTGCTCTCTCTGTTACTGCGGACGCTTTCCTGTCCAGGGCTTCCTGAGCCGGAGGCTGAAGGGCTCTATCAAACGCACCAAGAGCCAGCCGAAGCTTGACCGCAACAGCAGCTTCCGGAACATCCTACCGGCCTTCAAGAGCGCCGACAATGACAGGTAGGATTGCTTAAGCCCATTAAATTGCAGGCGTATTGTGTTGCTATTGATCTTAAGTCTTATTCTTCAGTAGCCACTATGAAAGTAAAGCACTGCTGCAGCTGGGTTAGTTTTAAAGGTTGTGTAGTGTACGTTGTCAGGATTTGACCAGCTCATTGGTCCAGCATAAAATAACTGTATAATTTCACCAAATTCCCACAGCCTGAATTAAAAGGTCATGTGCTGGATGTATGATGCCACATGACACCCTCAATGACAATAACAACACACCTTAGAGCTGTGTCTATTAGCAAATTTTGTTATTCCATTACCGCGTTCTGTGTTCAGCTAATTATAGAAGGCTGTTAATGCCACAATTATTACTGTTAGACTGTAAAAATTACAAACGTTGTAGATTTGTACTGGACTAAAATCACTTAATTAGCAATACCCTCTCAGATAAAACTGTTTCAGCTCCACCAGGGCTTAACAGAATGAGAAACTGAACATCCCATATACAAGCTTATTATTTAGTTATCAATCTTAGGGCTTGTTATTCAGTAACTACTATGAAACTAACACTGGATAAAGTTTTCCATTAAAGGTTGTGTAAATTGCCAGCATTGGACTGGCTCATGCAAAAAACATCTGTATTTCTGTATTTGTAATTTCTCCAGATTCCCACAGAAAGCTTGGATTCAAAGGTTGCAGCCTGGCTTTACATGCCAGCGTTATGCCACATGACACATACAATAACAATAATAAGCTTCACGCATGTCCATTAGGAAGTTTTGTTATTCCATTACTGTAAGCTCTGAACAGAACTCAGTATTCAGCGAATTAAAGAAGGCCATTCGCTCCACAGTTATTATTGTTTGACTATAAAAGCTATGAACATTGCAGATTCATACTAGACTAAAATCACTTAAATTACCTAAACCCCCTCAAACTTCTGCTCCAAAAGGGGTTAATATGTAGACACTAGAGTGAGAAACTGAAGCTTACACATACAGACCCTTGCAGTTTCACCTAATTTTTCCATTGAAATTATATTTTCTAAGTTGTATTCACTCCACACACCCCGTCTCATCTGCAGACTTTTTATTTTATTGTTCTGTTTTAAAATGTTAGGTTATGAAAAGGTACAAATACGTACTTTTCACCTGGCAAAACTTATTTTTAGGTACACAATTGGATCTAAAAACCACTGTTGTACCTTTGAGGGAACATTTACATTGTTTGTACCTTGATGAACAAAAAATAACAAAGAACTTTTATTTCTAACAGTGTAGGCTTCTTCAGTTATTACTCTTAAAGCTTTTTTCCAGTAACTACAGTGAATATTTCAGTAGCTATAGAACTCATATGTAAGTTCTACAGTTACCAGAGTGAGGAATTTGAGTGTGGATCCGTCAGCTGGCTCTTACACTACACACAAACATTGGTGTACGTGTTCACTCTAATCTACTATAACTGTGTTAACTAATGGCACATATTGAACACAATATCCTGTCAGGATGAAGCGCATATGTTCAGATGTTCTTTCGTTCTTCTGTAACCGGATGCTTTTTGTTTTAAACCTTCGATTTTTCTAAATAATTCTTTTATTTCTTGATGAATCTTCAGTGCACAGCATTCATTCTGGTGATATACACATTGAATTTACTGGAGGAGATATGTCAAATTAAACTGCCTGAATTGCTTCTGTAACAGGCAGAGGCCTGTTATTCACAGCTTTAGACAGACGTGCTTTAGACTGGATGGCGCAGCGCCTAATGAAATACACTTCCTGAAGAACAAAATCTTCAAAGAAAAGGCTGACGGTCTTTTATTCACATTCACTGCGAGTGTTAAATAGTTGCTTTGATAAGGAAGCAAATTGCTCCTTATCATGACTATGTGGATTATTTTTTCTGTGCGATGTCTGTACCATTCATTACGTTAGGCCCAAAACATTTAATGTCTTTATTATGGCTGTTAGGGATGTTTAGAGGCACTTACTGCAGTGCTAAAACCTTTGAGTCATCTTTCTCCGATGAATTGAGCTGTGCGCGAGAGGAGGGAATTGGATTACTCTGAGGATGAATGGTCCAGCTGCAGTCTAATTTGTGGGAGATGGCCTGTGAAATATCGGCCTCTCCCTGCTGAACTGTACTCCAGAGCGTTGGAGGAAGAGTTTTCGCACTTGAGATTTCTCCCAGTGCAGGTTTTTATGTGACACGGACTAGTGGGTCCAGTTTTCCACCGGAATGCGCTGATCATCTAATCTGTCAGAAGGATTGTTCGGAATTATACCCTTATCGTCTGCTTATTGCTGTACTTATTACTTCCACTCATTGGCCAGATTATTGGAAACTCCTACACTTATAAAAAATGGTTCTTCAAGGGTTCTTTAGTAAAGAAAATTGTTCTAAATAGAACCATGAACACTCAAAGAACCCTTTGCATGATTACAAGGTTCTTTGCATTATGAAAGGTTTCTTCAGATTGTTGGAGAATGTGTTATAGATGGCTCTATATAGAACCTTTTGAAATAGGTTCTTCTGGTGTTACGATGTCAAGCTTGACACAATAGAAGAACCCTATTTGGTGCTATATGGAACCTTTTCGGTTCAATATAGAACGATCGACAGTGCATTCTCCATCAATTTGAAGAACATTTTCATGATGCAGAGAACCCTTCTAATCATGCAAAGAGTTCTTTTAGTGTTCATGGTTCAATATAGAAACACTTACTAAAGAGCCCTTGAAGAATCATCATTTCTAAGTGTGTACAGGTCAGAAACCACCTTTCTTTTATTGAATTTCTAATCAAAGCCGCCATTAAGTACAAGTTTCAGTGTCACAAAAAAACTAGAAAACATTTTTTTTTTTCCCCCCAATTTTTATCGCCAATTTAATCATATCTAGTTCCTCTCACTAGTTAGGACTCCCCCAGTTACACGATACCACCAGCGTCAGGAGGACGAGGCTAGCACAGGCTTCCTCCGAGACCTGTGAATCGCCACTCCATCTTTTCAAACTGCCGCTCACGCAACGTCATCAAACAGCTCAACGCGCTTGGAGGAAAACGCCAACCTCCAGATCTGTTACATCAACTAACAGATGTCTGCGCTGACTAGCATCGCGTTGAGTGATGGGAGGAGAAGAGGGGGCCATCCTACCCACCCAGAGAGCGAGGCCAATTGTGCTCTCTTGACCTCCCGGCCACGGACGGCTGTAGCATCACCAGGGATCGAACTCGAGAAAACATATATTTAATATGAAATTACAATTACAGAGAAGCCCCAATGACAAAAGTAATGTAATAATACAATATATTAAACATAATTGTTAGTTGTTAGTAATTGGTAGTAATTGAGTAATTAATTAATTTGTCCACATTTTGCCTTTATTACAGCTTCCATACTTTTTTTAGGCGACTTGGTTGCAGTTTTTCAAAGAAATCTGCAGGGATATTCCAAAGTTCAGTCTTAGAAGTTGCATTTTCTGCTTCTTACAATCCAAGTGATCCCAAACACATTTATAGATGATGAGGTCTGGACTCTGGGGTGGCCCTCTGAGAACAACAGCAGCGTCTGTGTTTGATCATTTTTTTAAACTCCAGTTTTGGAAACTTCTGTTCTTTTGCATTTTCTCTTCCTCAAATAAGTAGTCAGAAATATCTCCTAAAAAAACTTATACTTAGCAGAAGTTAAATGAAAGGTGGTCACTGACTTTTGCACTGTTCTGTAGCCTGTATGTCCACTGTGAAGGTTAGAATTATAGACAATAGCCATGTACACTTTGTCAGCCACCCTCTAGCCCATTCATCACTAGTCCGTTTCTGACCACAGGACCGCTGTTGACCAGAAATTATTTGGGTGGTGGACCATTTCAACACAGCAGTGACACTGACACTGAATGGAGTGGAATCTGTGTTTTTACCCAGATTTGTTTTGTGATTCTGTTTAGAAGTACCTGGCTCGCAGCGCTAAAAACCCACGCCTCGCTTGACTCGAGTGCAGATGCATCCATTACTACAAGAGCTATTGGCAAAATGTTTGACTTGGAGAGGCAGAGTTGACTGGTTGATTGTACTTGAGTGAATGTTAGGAAGTGTGTTTATTTTGTCAACTCAGAGCTACGTCACTCGCATTTGTGCTGCCTCTGATTGCAGCTCAGCTCATATTTGAACAATGCTGCTGCTCCAGAAGCAGAGGACTGGTGCCAGTGCAGTGGCGCAGTAAGCAAGCGTCCGACTGCCGAGCAGAGTGGAGGAGCTGAGGTCAGGCTTTGAATGCAGGGAGTAAACACACACAGCTGTTCAGAAAGCCTGAAGCAGGTGCTTCCACACTGGGAAGTTTGTATTGTGGTTCTGCTGCATTTTCTCTGTGTATTCCTGTCACTCATGCAGAATCTTTGTGTTGTGTAAATGCTCTTTTGTTTAGACCAGGGGTCGCAACCTAAATGTTAAGAAGGGCCATTTTGTTCTTTCAACAAAAATTAAACCACATTGGGATCCACAACATTTTATGTCCATTTTACCATCTGTAAATATGTGTCAGTATGTGCTGGTATAAGCTAAAAAAATTATATAAACGAAAACACAGACCTGTTTGCTCTGCTTTAAGCTTTAGCTCAGTTATAGCCGCTTTTCTCACATCTCTGGCAGGAAACTTTTCTGCAAAAGTAGAACAGCTTATTGTAAAATGTCTCTCAACGTTCAACTGTTTTACAAGGCTGAAGTCAGCTTCTCATTCGCCAGCTTCTTGTTCGAATTTTCCAGTTCCACCCTAAATGCTGCTTGATGTAAATGTAACTGCTGCACCATTTGAGGTGGAACAGGAAAATTCGAAAGAGAAACTGACTTCAGCTTCACAATTTTTTTGCGTTTGACAGTTTCTCGTTGCTGATTAAACATATCAGGAAACCAACTGGAGTGCTTTTAAAAGCAAATAAGTCCATTCATGTCCAAATTATCGACGTTCGTCTTAAATCTTTCTCTTTGCTGTTTCGTTAGCTAGGCGAGATTGTTGTCTGCGTTGCTATATGACCAGCAGTCTGCACGCCAACCTTCAGTGTTAAAGAGTGAATTAACAGTTATAGGCTACATTAATTCCAGCGTTTAAGACCATTTATTGTGAAAACTGTAAACTTCAAAGGAGGATTATTTTATTTTTACCTAAAAATCTAATTCTACTGTGGAGCCGCATGTTGCCGACCCCTGGTTTAGACTGTAGAGCACAGGGTTGGGAGGTTGGGCAGACTTTACAGAATGCAGTTTCATAATACATTAACTGCATTACAATATTTAGCTTTTCTGACTAAATCTCGGATTTGACAAAATGAAAGAACCAGTAGTGTCACATTAATGTTTTTAAATTAAATGAAAATTTGAAATGGTATAAATGTGTAATTGCACGCAGCATGTAGAAAGAACATCTTGTAACTCCAGTTGTGCTTCGAGCGAATGAATAATGAATCTGAAAGAGTATTCAAAGAGAACTCAGTCAAAACTTGGTGAAGGACGGGTCTTCAGAGGATGTGTGAAGTGAATTATCTGCTGTTGTTTTCAAATCTTCATCAGCATCATATTGATTTTGCGTTTGAGTCCTAAACATCGAGCCGGACCTTCTTTTTGAGCCTGTACGTGTGAGGTTAATACGTAAAGACGTGTGATGTGGTCTGAAAAACTTCTGTCAAATCTGACCCTACACCTGACTTTTGAATTATTATTTCAGGCTTTTCAGGACGATTCGCAACAGTAAGTCTATTTTAGCTATTTTTTCCTCTTGACTCAATACTGATACTTTCAGTTCAGTTTTAATAAAAAAAACTTGCATAATGCTGCTTTAAAAAAAATAGTCAAAAACTGTGAATATGATGGCTTTTATTCAACATTTCGCACACTGTGAAATATATATTACATAATATGTGATATATATTATGTATGCTAATTATAGCAGTTGTTAAGTAATTTTTAAGGACTGATGGCATTTACAATATGCTCAGAAAGAGAAAAATGTGAAGAAATTTTAAATGTTAATGATAAATATCATCATCTTTATATTGCCACTCCTCCCAAATCAGGGGTCTCACCCTGTCACATTAAAACCATGTAGTTCAAGTAAAATATTCATTGTATTTAGAGTACAGTGTTTATTTTTCCTTTTAATGTAGCACTACTGTTCTGATTGTGTTCGCAAAAACTCTGAATGTGATGTGTATTATGTATTGTGAAAATGAAATATGTCTTCAAGTATAATTATTACATTGTTACCTTTATCAGAGGGAGAATGGAGCTGTGAAGGCTCAAACCAAGCATCAGCTCTTACAGTGACTGTCTAAGAGTTTCTTAAAATTAGATCAGCTTCTTAGAAAATCTGGAAAAAAGTCTACAAGTTTGGAGAGGAACGTTGCCTTTGGGTTTATTTTTCATCCTTCAGGCAAGAGCTGGCTGATTGATAGTCCACATAATATCAGATGAAATCAATGTTGATTAATACAATTATTTAAATACGGAGTTAAAAACTCAAAAATTCAGCGTTACGCTTGGTTTTAATGATGACCTCAGGTTAAGGATATAGCAGCCTAGCTGGTTTGCAGTGAATCAGCTGAATGTGGAAGTGTTCTTGCTGCTGGGAAAAGGTAGTCTGCTGTGTTTCTTCGCTCTGTGTGCGACATTATTATCTTTTCTTTTCACACGCTGAACGCTGGCCCGTGGGAGAGGCTGAGAGATGTGTGTGTAGATCTCTTATAAAGATTTGTTAGATCTCATTTATTTTTATAAGAATAGTAATGGCAGGGGGGTTGTCACTGTCAGGTTGAGAGCGTTCCAGCTTTGGTGAGAATGGAGGTCTCTGTGTGTGTGTGTTGGAGGAAAAATGGCCCGAATGTCCTGAGATTTCATGATTTTTTTCCTCATTACACCTGCATGTTGTCATGGGAAGGGAACGGTAGGCATCACGGTAGCAGGATATGTGCGTGCATGTTTTCATATATTCATACAGGACTAACAGAATGACAGAATGTTCCTGTCTTTGCCTCCTTTTAGTTACTGAGGTTACAGTTAGGTTTAACTTGAGGCTTTGAAATTTGAAACATATTATTGCGTATACATAT
>JAILXH010160129.1:6962-17998 GCA_023558415.1 Piaractus mesopotamicus
AAAACAGCTAATCGGTTTCAGATTGTTTTCTCATGTGCATAAAATATAACACCCAACACACCGTACATCCAAATCTATAACCATGTTTGTGTAATAAAGGTATTAAATGTAACGTTACATTAAATATACTGGATGGCTTTAAAGTAAATGGCAGCACTGCACTGACTGTGCCATGTCGTCTATTCGCTACTGCATCTAAGGCACACAGTTCATCTGTAAGCATCACACACAGCTTAAGATGAAATTGTGCTTTTCGGACATAAACCATCCAGGAGCTTTTTTCTATTTTGCTGTATTTGTACACGAACAGTCGCTTCATATAACTGGCGGACAGTTACAGCTACAAACAGCAAGCAGATTAGTTAGTAGAAACACTAAACAGCACAAAAATACTTCACATCGTCACTGAAACAGAGTTCAGCACTTGGACTGCAAGAGTGAGGCTTTCATACACACAGACACACACACAAATAAAAAACATTAAAACATGAATGAGCTGACTTTTTGCATTTGTCAGATAAGCTGCATAAACGTTTATAGTGATGTGTAACACATGATTCACTGAGCTGAGTGACCTAAAATGTGCCCTGTCTTCACCTCTCCCTCCATCAAAGATGAGACACTATGGAAACAAACACAGCTAACGGTTAACGTTAGCTGGTTAGCTCGGTTAGCTCCTAGGAGTGAGAATGAAGTTCGCAGCACGTAGGTTAACGTTCCCCACTACTGAATATTCATCATCCTAATGACATTTAACAGGCAACAGTGAGTGACGGGTGTAGGAAACCAATCTAGCTAGCTTAAGCACACGGCTGGGTAGGTGAATATTGACCTTTTAGCTACGCTGTTCCAAGCTAGCGAGTCAGCAGAGATTGCTAGCTAACTAATTAGATTTAGCGACCACCGTGAGCAAGTTAACCTTAGCTTTAGCTACGGCTCCAGTAAGCAAGTTCCCAGAATGGGTTAGTCGGCTGGGTTTCGTGACTAACACCTTGCTAAAGCTGAACACATATCGACAACATACGCACATGTCACTGGTTTTCGATTTCAGCAACTTACCTGCCTCTGCGCGTTCATTCAAAGCAGAAATAACGCCAAAGTCCACTGTTTTCTGCCAAGACTCCACTCCGGCCGGCGGACTGAGGTTAGCTTGCTGTATTTGTGGTGCCCGACTAGCTCGGTTGCGGGCACGGCTAACGTTGGCGAGCGACTTTATTGCACAAAATTATGACAGCAGTGGGAAATGATCGTTAGCCTATTGTAGCTAGTGAGCTAGCCTTCATCATTGTAAATGGCTGGTGTGTGTTCAAACAGCTAAACGCGTTTTGCTATATGTACATGGACCTCTATGTGTACTGCCGGTAACATCCGACAGCTACCCCCTGCGCTCCGGGCCCGGGCCCGCTGGCTAAAACACGTTAGCTTGCAGCTGTTGCTTAATGCTGTTAAATTAGCTGGCTAACATCTCGCTAGCTTTCTGCTCGCTTACGACCCCTCAGCCTGTCAAACGCGCTCGCTGCGTGGAGAGCAGAGCAGCGCTGGGGGAGGGACCGCAGCACAGGAGGGAACCAAAGTCAATCCTGCCAGCCGCTGCTGGACACTTTAAAATGAGCATAACACGCAAAGCAAAGGGTCTGTACCAAGATTAGATAGACGCATCGATAGATGGACGATAGAAAGAGAGAAATCTCAAAGCGCCCCTTTAGTCTCTGTGCTGCGCGTGACTCTTCTACGCGCCCTGTTTTACATAGGCGCTCTAATCTGCTCTCATTTGTTTACGACCGCTTATCCAGTCATCATGAATTTAGTGCTGATCTGTAACACGGACAAAACTTGTGCAAAAACAGCCATTACGGAGTGGATGCAATGAACCCTGTGTCAAGTAATGTTCACAGGGTAATAAGAAAGCGGTATAATTTCCCTTAAAGGGGAATTCCACCCACTTTCCAAAATTTCTGCCTCGTTGCATAGTTCTGATGTAAACAAAGTAATTCAGAGTGGTTTGAGTTGAAATGCTCCATCGTGGGAAATTTGCCAAATCAGATTTTTTTTTTTTTTTTTTTTACAGCAGTGGTGGTAGGAACCACACGTATTCCTCTAGGTTGTAAAGCAAAATAGTACCCAGAGAAAGTCTTTTCCCCACTATTTCAGAAGACAGGTTCACTCTCATTTTGGATAGTAAATAAAATGGCATTGTATGACGCTGTAATGACAATGGGCCTCCACCAATATCTTCCTAAGTGTTTTCTTAAATTTGTTCCTCAGAAAGGTCTTCAGAAAAAGTCTACATCAGATTTATGACGTGTTTTTAAATCACAGAAGTGTTTGAGTGTCTTGAGTGTGTGTATATTCTGTTCTTACCTGAGAAAAAAATCCCAAATAAGAAAACATTAGTCAATGTCAGAATCTTCATGAAAACTGCGTAAGTGGGCGTTGAGAAGAAATTTCTTCTTAAGAACGGTTGGTGAATGAGGCCCAAAGTTTGCACTGTAGACATTGCAACCCCTGGTTGTCATCGCCACCACTGTACTGGGTTGGTGTTTCTCTGCAAGTAACCATTTCACATCAAATCACTTTGAATGCCTCTGTTTGCATCTCAACATTTGAATCTCTGAGAAATTTTTTGAAAATTTGTAATTCCCCTTTAATGTTCTGAGGCGTTACAGTGCAGTAAGTAACTGGACAGTGAACCACATTCACACATTGTTTGCAATGAAGTCAAACAAGGTTAAATTGCAGAGCGTCATTTTTAATTTGAGAGTATTTATGTTTGTATTGAGTTAACCACAGGAATCACATCCTCTTAGAGAGCACCTGCATTTCAGGAGACCATAAGTAATTGGCAGGATGAACACCTTAAATTAAACTGGCTGCAAACATTTGGCAACTGATAACTGACGTCTGTGACCCAGAGACTCTACTGTAAATCTTCTCTGATGATGCACTGGCAGGCCTGTAATGCAGCCATTTTCACATTTTGTGCTCAATTCGGGGGTTTTTATCTACTAGAGTCATCTTCAGAAAGTGAAATAAATACTGAACGGGGTGCAGGTTTGGTGATGAATCTGTTGACTTTTTGGCCCTGAAAAACTCCATAGTTGCTTTAGCAGCATGTTTTGTGTAAATGTCTTGATTTTCTTTATTTTTAGCATTATTAAAGCCTGCTTTACTGACATTGACATTTCTGTGGTCCTTATGTTGGGATACAGCAGCAACAGACATTTCTGAGGTCCTCATGTTGAGGGATAACAGTGACAGACTCTAGATCTAAATACCTTACCTTGAATCGACTCTAGACCTTAGATAACTCTCTTGTGCTGAACTATCGATGCACTGTCACACAGCTGGCCAAAAAACAACATAGTAGATAATTACTGATCCTCTAAAATGGAGGCACTGTATACAGTACTGTGCAAAAGCTTTAGGCACCTGAGACAATTATATTTAAAAAGGCTTTAATTGCATTTATTTGCTCAGAAACACTAATATTAAAATAAATACAAACAATATTACTGACATTGACTATATAAATGTCAATGTGTTCACTGTCATTTCTAAGGATATTTTTAAATTTCCAGGGTGTAGAAGTGTATTTCAAATGCTGTAATCAGCATACATGTAGTGCATCCATTATTAACATTGCTGGTCAATAATTTGCAAAGTACACGGGTCAGTCTCATCATGATTGCAAAGACTACTACAGTAAAGCTCTACCACAGAATCTTGGCACCTTATTAGGCTAGTCTCTTGGAAATGAAAAGAAAGCACTATTTATTGTTCTCTTCTGTATTTGTTTTGATTATGCAAGGATGGCTGTACCGACTAAAGGTACACTCTGTGATGTGACTCAGTCACTGGTCACAGGTGCAGGAAAGGAGATGATGCTGTCCCCATCACGTTCATGGACATAGCATGCAAGAAACATTTTTTTTTTACCTGACAAAGCAGATCTTTCATAAAAGTTTCATACACTGGCCAGTGATGGAGTAAAGGTACTTCTTGACTTTTTAATCAAGGTTTCTTGATGCACCATAAACAACAGACTGTATGAGCTTAGCTTACTAAGGATAAACTATTTAGTTTGTTGTGCCCCACAGTATTAGATGTTGTGGGTAAAAGTATTTCTGCTCATACTGAACTGGACCCCAAATCCTAATATTAACCAGTAAAATACAAACTTGTACAGAACAACTACTGCAAATAATGTGTATTTTCTACTATCAGATTCTCTCGGCTGTGTCTTGTAATAGCAGTTACAATGAAAATTATTTAATAGTTTATAAAGTAATATGAACTATAAAAGATTGTGCTTCCACAATGACAGAAAATTATACTTCGCAAATTACAACTAAGCCAACATTCTAGTGAGAATGAAGACCCTGCATTCTGATGTTCAAACTGCTGACTTGTAAAACTCGGCTGACTTGTTGTCCAACAGATGGTGCTGTAGCTCTTAGCCTTTGCATGAAAGCACTTTTCAAAAGGTGAGACTCTTGTGAGTGTAGTAGTGATGGTGATGATGATTTACACGTTAGAAATACAAAATTAAGAGAAATAAAATTAAATCAAGTCTGCAGGTCTGGTTGTTACCAGTTTCCAAATTACATAAAAAAAAAATCCATTTAAAAAAAGAAATACCAAAAAATGTAGGATCTGAGAGTTCCAGCCATTAGATAACTGAAATGTTTTGTATACTAAAATGTTAGGCCCACAATTAAGCCTATTTATTTTATAAGTCTTTCTATGTAAGTGCTGATTGCTTACTTTCTGTTTTTTGGCTCTGATGTATTTTGATAAACAAAGAAAAACATCAGACTAGTCCTCTAACCTTCGTTATATAACATTCAGTGGCTTTTCTGTATTTTGAGTCTTGGGTCCACATGCAATCCCAACATTATGTTCACAGTTTGCTTCAGTGAATAACTGAACAATTTAATTCCAAAATGCTGTAGGTCCTTTTGTAACAATTTTGGATATAACACATTTTTGAATAGAGCAACAGCTGATTTATAAAGGAATTGATGTGAGAATTGATGTATGTGTAAAGCCCACACTCAACAATATCATGAACATTTTTTTGAAAGTGATCTATAATGCATTTTGCAACAAAACCCTTGTACTTTATTTCTCCTTGTATGTTTAGGTGTTTGAGACATAAAACAAAATGTTATTCTAACCGTAAGGTAAAAAAACAAATTAACAATACAATGACAGGATTATATCAGAAGGGCATGACTGAAAATTCAACTAGATGATCAGATAGCAGTATTGCAAATTCGCTTCAATTAAAATCCAATCAATTCAACTTAATTCAAGTTTATTTTTATTATACATATACAGAAGTGTATAGTATAACGAAACGTTTGTGATATCCAGATGTATAGATAATGGACACACATAATTTGCATTTACAATACAGCATCACAGTAGGACAAAAAGTTGTACTATTCTGTAGTAACTATGCACATTGTACAGTAATACAGTAGCAAAGTTTACAGAGTGCAAAGTCAACCTTACACTGATTATGCAGTTCACTGTGGCATGTGTATATGAAGATGTTCTTAGCCTATGAGATCGCAAGATTGGAAATCTAGCTAACCTATCAGATTGCAGAAGATAAAATTCAACCAGCCAATCGGAATGTGGGGGAAGATCACACTACCTTTATTAGCATAAGCTGTGTTTTATAAGTGTTTCAGGTTATTGAATTTGTTAGAGAGTAAGACTACGCAGAATAGGCTCAGCTTGCCAGGGCATTTTAAACTGTATTTAACAATTCTGTTAGTAATTTTAATACATTGAGTTATTTTGAAAGAATTACACTTATTGAATTAATCAGTTTAACTTCTTCTCAACGTGAGTGTTGTACTATAGCCTTTTATCCTGACTGTCTCCAAATGTATGGTGCTTTGCAGTGTCTTTTGAGTGGTGTAATTTCATTGTTTCAGACATTAGCTATCTACAGAACTGTTCACTTCATAATGATGTTTGCATACACTGGCTGACACCATAGACCTAAACTGATTACCACAATAGGCTGTCATAAAAGGATAAAATTACTTATGTTCATGGACTGTTAAAAGTATAAACTCTGTCACTATCTGTGATGCTTTATCCACTAATAAAAGTTACACAAACTAACTTTGAGCAACATTCTCAGCTTTGACCAGGGACTCCAGTAATTGATCTACGTGCTTGCCCTCTTCCTTCTCCTCTTCCACTGAAAAAGAAAAGAATACAACAAACATAAGTATTTAGAAGTCTCAATCAGTTTTGACTGAATGTGTATGCATTTGTTCATTGCTTAATAACCGAGATTTCACATCAATAAATGAATAAGTGAAGCTAATGAGGCTCACTTACCTTACTTACTCACACTAATAGTGTATTGTAGCATGAATATTGTGGCCACCAGAGCTTGTTTTTGCCATGTTTTGTGGTTTGCAGAAATGTGGTTTTGTGGTTCTCATAATGAAAAAATGATATAAGTGTTTCGACCTGGAGACTTACTATTCGAGCGTTGGATATTCTCCTCCGTGGTTTTCAGCTTGATCTAACTCACTGGCTCTAGTGTCTCATATAGCTCCACCTGATGATCTATCTGTAGGCTATGCACTGTCTGCTGAAATTACAAGAAATGGAAGTCTATAGAGTACACCATCTTTGAACATGTACTTCACGTAGGCTGTCTGTATTTACAGTCTGAGTATGTTCTGCTCTTTTATGATTCTGAGAGTTTTAACCAAAGTTAAAAAGTTTTAATACAATCTAGGATGGGCTACCCGCAGCTCTGTATTGTGTATTTTTGTTGTCTTTCTGCAAAACATATTACAGCACCCTGTGTGATAGCCTTGCAAAGAAACACAGAAACCATACCTGATCGCTTCAAAATAAGTTGTAAAATAGGAAGCATTATGTACTACCTACATAACTGACAAATTAAGAGGACAGAATACATGTGTTTGTAGTAGACCTATGGTTAAGGTTGCCGACTCCATCATACAGGAATCTAGGATTACTGTCAAAGAACAACCAATAATGTATTTTATTCTGATTTTACTTCCATGATTTTTTGAAAATTAAAACCATAAAAATCTCAAGGATTGAATTTTGCTTGAGTCTCAAGTCTGATCCTTGTGCGTTGGCAACCCTACCTATGGCTTGTCTGGCAAATACTGCCTATGTGGTTAAATGTCTTTGAGGAAGGAACCTTGGAGTACACAGGCAGCTGGGGTGGTAACTTGCAGCCTTGAAGCTGCTCTTTTGTAGGGGTTATTTCAGTGTTTTGACACACCTGATTCAACTCTGCAACCAGTTAAGACACTCTTCATAAGTTCATCTCAATTGAGAAAATGTTGATCTGTATAGTAACACTCCAGGTATGGTATTTGACCTTCTACAACATTGAGTCAGCCTCCTCAAGACTACGATGACAGAATAATGAAAAGGTAAATGGCTATGTCACTGTTCATTGATCCTGCCCTCTATGTGCATGTTAAAAATGTATAAATAAGGGATTTTTCTGACAATTAAATTAGTCATTGTTCACTTCATTAATTGACCTTCACTATCATTTGTATACGTGTGCTTCCAAATAAAACCAGTACAATATAATCAGCTGATCCTGGTTATATTCACTGTACGTCTACTGTAAGTTATGTCACATACAGTACATCCCAGTACAGTAGATCAAAATCATATGACTCACCAGTCATAAAAGTGACATCCAGATGCCGACATCATCAAGCCGATTAAGTGCTTTCGGTACATGTGAAGGCTAATGGTACTCTTAGTTGGAAGGTTTATCTGAACTTTGTTCAAAAGTCAACAGCATATGAGGCCACCTGTAAAATTAGAATCTGTTCTATTGTTCCACAGTACAAGGTACAGGTTCACCCGACGTTGCGTGGAAGCGTGATGCAACAGTGTTTCTATACAGTCAAAAAGTTGTAGTCAGCATGCATCAAAAATAGTTGGCCTACTCTAAACAACTACTCTAAACAATAGCACGTGCCAAAAAGTCAAAAATAGGGCTCAGATATAATTTGTACTGAGAGGATAATCCATAATCTGTGTTTTGTGTTTGTGTGTTACCTTAAATCCAAGAAAGACTTCAAGAATTCAATCACACACTCTCAGCCTCATTTTCATGTAAGTTAATTTAGTGACATAGCCTTTGACACCATTCAACTTTTATCTAGAACAAAATGTAGTGCAGACTGTTGAATTCCATAGTCCCAGGTAAAAAAAAAAGTTACCAAATAGTTACTAAGTCCCAAAGTCATTTCTATTCTACACAACAGCACCTTTCAAGCAAGATGCTATATACTTATTACACACAATACAAGTATATATTCTCAGCTTCATTCCCCTGTGGACTTGGTGAAACAGTCTATCACGTACAATTTGAATGAAAGTTTTATTCAGAAGAAAAATCTAGGTGCTGAGCTGTGACTATTTCAATTGAAGTAAAACTAACAATTCTACTAAGTTACAGCTTACAACCACAAAAATGCAATTGCAGATCAGTCTTACTAATACCACGTTCTGATGCAACAGGTTGCAGGGTTTGTGCAATAGAAACACATAGTGTAACAGTTCAGCAGACCCCTTGTTCTTTTGCGCAATTTGGTGATAACAGGCCTGTAGAGGGCGACTGAGCGATTCAGGACCCTTGACTGAAAACTGCTACTGGTGCCCATCTACCACAGAAACTGACAAAGTTAAAACAGCTCAGGCTTTAAAATTTATTGAAATCTCCACAAATAACTCTCAAACTAGTAATGCTTACTTTGACCAATTGTCCAGGGTATATTCTGGTTTTTCCATCTGAATTTACACTTTCGACTTTCAGTAGACAAAAAAAAATGTGAGTTCAGCCTCTTCTATTATAAAGTTTAAAAATGACATTATCCATCTATTTGACTGGAAAGAATATGATACCCACTTTTTCAATGTAGCTTATAAAATATAAAAGTTATGAAGAATATGACAAAGTGCGTTTTGGAACCACCGGTGGTCTCAAGGAGTTGAAGAGGTTAACATAGTTTTCCTCAATTTAATGATCAACTCTGAAGAACTCAAAGAGTCTTAAGTCTGCTCAAGTTACACTCACTGAGGGCACTTCTCTAATTCACACTGCAAAGCAAAAGCCTGATTATCAACCCCAGTTCTGGTGTGCACTGAGCAGCACAGCTTCAAGTATTCCCTTGAACACACCTGATCCAACCCATGAAGAACTTGACAGTCCATGAGCTATAACAGGTGCAATGGGGCAGAGAGCTGTTGAAACTTTGCAGAGCAAGGGCTCCCCAGGACTAGAGCTGAGAACCAGTGCCTTGGGGTATTGGATAGCAATATTCATTTGTAAAAAAAGATTTTTAAAAAAGCAGGAAGTCCACATCTTTCATTAAACTATCCTCCAAGCCTTCTGTGTCCCAGATTTATTGCACTTCCAACATATGGCTGCTAGACGGCGACTTCAAGCTGTGAGGACAGTCAGGCTGTTGCTAAGCTGTGAAAGTGTTCAACAACTCACAAAACAGTTACTGACATCTCCAGGCCTACTGGTTTAATTAAGCTTGTTAAAGTGAAATCACATATACACATGTAAGAATTGGGTACATATGAAAGTGTAAGGTAGATTTTATAATAATTAAAATGTTCACAGTCAAATTGTTTCATTTTTTGTCCTTTTTTATTTATATGCTTTTTTAGAAAACTTTTGATATATTTACTTCTTTAATTAATTGCTTTTTTAACAGAATTTGTCTGCATGGACACGGTGCAAGTGGCCATGTGGTCAACAGTGGTAATGTGAAAAACCTCCAGAACGTCCAACAAACAAACAGACCAGCATGCGGATAATGGTGACCTGCATTCCCCAAAGCAGCAGGCTATAGCTCCTTTTCCCATGGAGGTGAGGAGCCTGGATTGCATCATGTTTACAATACACGTGTTGCCTTATGCTTTCCTGAAGCTCCACTGTTTGGTTTGGATCTGTAGCAGGATGGAGGTCATTGGGATAAAGGTCAGGCGCTGGACTTAGCTCTCTTATTGCCAGGGCTTATTTTATTTATTTATTTTTCCTACCTATATTCCAACAAGTCCTGGGGATCCACAGTCCAGTACTACAAATGACTAGTAGTTTAAACTACTAGCTAACATGCTAACATGGCAAGTACTACTGGCAAGTAGTTCATACTCCTGTGTTACGACTGTCTAATAGCTCATACACTTAAGATCAGCTTGTAGTAGGCCTTGTGCTATAATTGGCTAGTTGTGCTTACTCTCAGATCACGCCAGTAACCTATGAGTGTCCAGAAATCCACATTCCTGAGCTAAGACTGGCTGGGGGTTCATATTCTTGTGCTAGGACTGGCTTGTGGTTTATACTCTTGAACAAGGACTGGCTTGTGGTTTATACTCGTGTGCTATGTTTAGTTACTAACTGTGTTAGCACAGGCTAGTAGTGTGTACGCGTGCACTAGGACTGGTTTGTGCTATGACTGGCTAGAAGCTCAGACTCATCAGCTAGGATTGGCTAGCAGCTTATTTTCGTTCTCTAGAACTGGCTCGTAGTTCATACTCACAAGCGCTTGATGAACTACTAGCCAATCTTTGCAAATGAAGACGAGCTAACAGACAATCCTGTTGCAGGAAGATGCTACTAGCCAAGTGGGCGGGGCTTGTCGAAAAAACGGAAGAAAATGAATTAGGCCGCTGTCAGAGATGAGCAGACAACAGGTTCAGGCACCATTGGGGCCTTTAGAGGCTCTGAGGCACGCACAGCACCTTTACTGTTTATTTTCCCGTTCATTTCCACGATCATTTTCAGCGAACGCTGTTTTATTTAGAAACGTACATTTGGCCAAGGGAGCACTCGGGAGTTCATGATCAACTTTACGCACTTCACGTATCGCTCGCGTGCATCACACCCCCCGCCCCCCCCACCCCCCCGCCCACCTCTGTTTGTGCGTGTGTTTGTGTGTGCGTATGTGTATGTGTGTGCGCGCGTGTGCGCGTCCGTGACTCCC
>JAILXH010160169.1:2395-13124 GCA_023558415.1 Piaractus mesopotamicus
CATGCCCCTGGTGAAATGATTTTCTAAGTGAAAATAAATAGAATAAATTTTGCACATTTAAATGCAGAATTACTGTTTATTTGCTGAGTGTAACTTTTTGGGAGAAAAAACATGTTATGGGGCATTTTGAGTCCCCCTGCTGTAGCAGTATGCTTTAGAATTGTATTTGCGCACCTCAGCTGTCTGATTTTATCTCAGAGATAAAACCGTCTTCATGGGTTCATCAGTGTGCCAGTGGAAGCATGCTTTATAGTAAAGGGTGTTGCAGTGTTGGTTGGGTGTATCCAGTATTCTGGTTGATTGTTATTGTTTTTTTGCACTGCAGGGTGGAAGTGTTGGAATAGGTGGGGTGATGAATGCACTTGTCAGGAGAAGATATTAGCTTGCTGTAATTACACTGCAGCACATTGGTACATTTAGTAATTGTATCTACCAAGTTGGCCTACCCACTTTTTCACAGGCCTACCCAAAAATGTATTTTTGCCAATGCCACTTTTGCTTATCACCACCATAGAAATCAAAATCAGTAAGTTTCTGTACAGCGAACCATTTCACATCAAAAATGACTTTCTTTACATCTCATCAACTGTATTATTTTAGAAAAATTACAATATTGTTGGAATTCCCCTTTTTTGTTGTTCTCTACAAGTTTGTCCTCATTTTGCAATGGCATATGAAAGCATTGTGTAGTTACGGGACACACATGCATGTTCATAAGCTGTAGGCCCCTGCTTAATGTTGACAGATAAAAATCACACTAAATTGCCAAATTGTTCAGCAGATGTTCTTTAGTTCACAATTTTGGTGTTTTTTTATATTACATATATTTATGTCTTTTTAGTTTTTTTTTTTTTATTATTATTATTGTCAGAGACAAACTGCAGGTCTGTCAGCAGATCATTATTTTCAGAATTTTTGATTTCCGAGTATCTGGGAGAGTTGACAAACGAATATTCAGTTTACCAAGGGGAAGAAAAAATTGGTCTTAAGCACCACTTGCAAAATGTTCCTCCACATGTTTAGTGCAAATACACATTTTCCACCAGAGAAGTCTCCAAATCCCTAAGTCTTATATAGTGCAACGTTAATCTTAAATATGAGCAAAACAGTCTCACACTGCTATTATTATTCAGTCATCAGTTTTTAAGGGTATTGTTCGGTAATCACTATACATTATTCAGTTACTACTATGGAAGTGAGTGAGGAACTGCAGTGTGGGCCCACAAACAGGCCTTCAAAGTTTAAAGAGTTAAATCTGAGTTGATGTCCTCTTTCCTCAGGTCGGCCCTGCAGGTGCTGCACAAGGCGTGTGAGGTTTCACGCAGGTATAACTATTTCCCTGGCGGCATGTCTCTGACCTGGACGGGCTACTATGAGAGCTGCATCTCCTCAGAGCAGAGCTGCATCAACGAGTGGAACGCCATGCAGGACCTCGAAACAATGCGACCAGACTCACCCGCCTTGTTCAACGACAAGTTAGTTCTCTTCTCTTCTCTTCTCCTCTTCTTCTTTCTCTTCTCTTCTCCTCTTCTCTTCTTCTCTTCTCCACTTCTCTTCTCTTCTCTTCTCTTCTCCTACTCATTTAGGGAAAAACCCACTTGTCCTATGTGTTTTAACTGCTCTGTGGTGTTCTCCATGTTCCTCCTCCAGGCCCACAGAAAGAGAGCGAACTGAATGCCTCATCAAAACCAAACTCAGAAGTATCATGATGTTCCAGGACCTGGAGAATGTGACGTCCAAAGAGGTGAACAAAAACAACACATGCAACCACATTTCTGGAGTTAACTTCGTAAAATCTGGATTAATTCACAGAACACCTGCATTTCATACATTAACAATTAGTTTTAATACTGCAGTGTCAGTAATGAATTGTATTGTAACCAATTGTTATTTAAAACCAAATATATACATTATTTTTACCAAAATATGTTGATAAAAAAATTTCCTATAATAACTACTTTGTAGATGTAATAAGTACAATAATAATAACAATAAAAACAATAAGTTTATTATTTATAATGTGTGCATTTCAAACTAATATTTTAGTAGTTATATTTTATACTATATCTTATACAATATTATAGTTTTCACCATATGTAACACTAAATAATAAAATAAATACAACAGTAATAGCAGTGAAAACAAATATAATATTAATTATAATTACCATTAATTATTCTTATTATTTCATGCTTCTATAATAATAATTATTATTATTATACAGTGCACTTATTCCCAAGCTATTAATTAACCAATTAATTAACATCATTTTAATGAAATGAATACATTTAATTGATCTATTTATCTGTCTGTCTCTCATGTTGTTGTTGTTGTTGTTATTGTTGAATTTTTTTTAGATTTAATGCTTTATTTAATGCTCAGTTTACTTTGAAATGCACACATTCTGAATTTGCTTATATCTAGAATACTAAGCATATATTTTACATATTATAATAGCCAGTTAATATTAGAAATGTTATTATATTAATATCTTGCCTGCCAGTTGCAAATCCTGAGTGGAGTTTGGAGTCTGGTTGGAGTGTTGATGATGTAGCTGAAGTGTTGTGCACTGTGTGGTGTTCTTTTTTCTCTGTTAGATCCGTAATGAGTTAGAGCAGCACATGAACTGCAACCTGAAAGAGTACAAAGAGTTCATTGACAATGAGATGCTGCTGATTTTGGGGCAGATGGACAAAGCCACGCTTATATTCGACCACCTCTACCTGGTCAGTGGATGCATATTTAAGCTACTTCTGCTTGTCAATAATTGTTACTAAAACTGTGAAACTGTGAGAAATAATTATTATTATTTTAAATGAAACTAGAATTGAACAGACAGATGCTTTAAGTGATGTAATCCAAAATATTTGTAATTCCTTTAGGGCTCTGAATGGAACGCTTCCAATCTAGAGGAGCTGCAGGAGACCGGGTGAGGTCCCGTTACATTTATGAAGTGGAAAAGTCTCTTATCAATATGTTGCTTCCAATATGTCATCTTTGTAAATATAAATTTCAGTTCTTTCCTCAAATGCAACCGTTTTTATATTTGCTCAAACATAATTGAAGGTCAAAGTGGTTTGCATCTTCTTTAAACAGAATATTCTAGTTAATGAAGCCTGTAACAGCAGAACATTTCAGGTTCACATACATTACCAGTAGTACTTTTGGCCAGTAATGAAACAAATACAGACAAGTGTTCTCTATTCTAGTTCTGCCATGCTCATAAATTGCGAAGAAGCCCCCTTAGTTAAGGTGAACATACTTTATTTTGTTTTATTTTTAGGGTGGGCTACATCCTAAATGTCACACGAGAAATTGACAACTTTTTCCCTGGGACATTTTGCTACCACAACGTCCGAGTATACGACGATGAAACCACGGATCTGTTGGCCCACTGGAACGACACGTACA
Source organism: Piaractus mesopotamicus (assembly GCA_023558415.1). Lineage (NCBI taxonomy): Eukaryota > Metazoa > Chordata > Actinopteri > Characiformes > Serrasalmidae > Piaractus > Piaractus mesopotamicus. The sequence continues at coordinate 5,807 of JAILXH010160169.1, forward strand.
ACTTCATTGTCAAAGCAAAGTGAGGGGCGCGCTCAGGGACTTTTTTGGAACACAACTTATACAGTTGTATGCAAAAGTTATACACAGGCTATATTACTTGTTTTTTTTCATATCCTTCTCTCTGATTTCACAGGAAGAACCAGTCCAAATGTCTGGTCCACTGTAAGATGGGTGTGAGCCGTTCAGCGTCCACAGTCATTGCCTATGCTATGAAAGAGTATGGCTGGTCTCTGGAGAAGGCCTACAACTTTGTCAAACAGAAACGCAGCATCACGCGGCCCAATGACAACTTCATGCGGCAGCTGGCTGAATACGAGGGCATTCTGGATGCCAGGTGACCACTTGCCCCTTTGAAAGAGAGAATTGTTTCAGTGTGGAGGGACTCGGTGCATTCATTCAATTAAAAGACATGTACTGAGTTTTACTGATGTTTTATTGAAACTTACCATGCATTATAAATATCTGCGTATGTTTCATAGCCTGTTTTGTGGTGGTGTAGTCAAGACCGAGACCTGGACACATCTGAGTCTAAACCTTTGCAGTAGTCGAGACTGAGACCAGATTAAAAATTTTTTCAGTATAGAAAAATAAAGAGAAGAAAGGGAGAAAATCTATGATATATAATAATACATTATATTATATTTTACAGTATATTTTCCAAATATAAAAATCCATAATATGTTGCCTAAAAACATCATTAATTATTATTATATTGTAGTCTTAGTCCAGCTGTGCATTGCAGCTTTTGGAAGTAAATAATGGTGAGGTTATTCTCTGTCTCTTCTCATCTAATACTTATTCAATTTACATAGTTTATTAATAAATTAAAGTATAGTTATAAAAACATTCTGAATTGCCCTCAGAAGATGTTTGAATTTTGGAATCAATGAACATCAGCAAACAACTGTTCCAGTTAGACCATCATGGAATGATCAGTTAGATCCTTAACTGACAGTGAACAGATTTAAACATGTAGAGAAAGGATGGTTCTATTTTGTTTCAAGGTATTGATTATATTCAATGGTAGTGGAAAAAAAATCAGTTTCCAGTTACTTACCGTGGCTGATCTCGAGAACAATTTCTGAGTCTACCTCACCTCAACACCAAGACAAGCACAAATTATGTTGAGATTAAGACTGGACTCAAGTACTACAGCAGTAGTAATACCCAGCATTGACACAAATTGATACAGTTTACCTGACAATGACATACTGTTATCTAAGAAAAAGTACATTGTATGTTTGTCCACTTTCAGATACGCAATGCTTTGCACAGCGTAATTGATAGAGTATAAGCATCCATTACTTGTTAACTACATTGTGCCTCGTAGCTCCATTGCAGTAAAAGTAAAGAAGTAAACTTCAGAAGTTGACCATGTCTCAACTACCTTTGGGGTCAGGGGCAAATTGTGTAAATTAGATATTTCACCAAAATATCGCTTTCAACCACTCCAAATGTGGAATATTGCTGAAAAAAAAAAAAGTGTGTCTGTGCTTTGTAGCTGAACTGTGCACTCTGCATTTCTTCTTTAGCAAGCAGCGTCACAACCGCCTGTGGCGCCCAGACACTGAGTGCGACCACCCAGACTGCCAGCAGGCTGCCGCGTCCTGCTGCAGCGACCCTGAGGGTGTGACCCCCGGCACCACTCCATGTTGCGAGGCTGCGGCCCACTCTTCCCCACTTGCCCTGGAGCTGGACCCCGCTAACCCCCAAAACTACAACTACTACTTCCGCCGGCTGTCTGACTCCGCACTGGACAGTGATCCCTCCACTCCGGTCCGTGCTCCTCCACTTCTGGACGTGGACCGCGTCTTCATTGAAATTGAGGATGTTGAGCGTGACGCCCTCCTGGATGATGAGACATTCGAAGGGCGGGACGGCCTCCCCCTGCCTCGCTTCGCTGTACCTGGGGAGGGCACAGCGGCCCAGACCTGCTCACGGGGGGCAGAGCCTCTGGAGGAGCTTCGGCTGCGTCTGGAGTTCAGTACAGTGGAGGAGGAGGATGAAGAGGAGGCACAGAAAGAGCAGGAGGAGATGGAGGCGTTGGCCGAGGGGGGGAGGAGAGGTGGAGTAGGAGCAAAAGAGAAAGAGGAAGAGTGTGAGGAGAGCGGAATTGATCTGGGAACCATGAATCACCTCTGCAATGAAAACTCCAACAACAACAACCACCTCAGAACACGGAACAGTCTCGCTGTGAGTTCAGCAGTCGTTTACTTCTAAAGTGTTTTATTTACTTGTTAAAGTTGTTGAACTCTGTCTGTTTTATGTCTTGAAGTTCAGTCTTAGCAGTTTAGCAGTTAGATGGGACAATCAGGTGAAAGATGTTTAGAAACAAACTTCAGGGCTATTTTTAATTTAATGAAGATATAGAAGTGTACTGTGACTGTGTTCACTCTTGATTGATCTTTCTGTTCTCCTGTTCCTTTTTAGGAAAGTATCCTTAAGAAGCAGATGGGCAAACCCAGCTCCCTCCCCACTCCTAAGCCCAGCCAGAACACTCTCTCTGATTCTAGTGGACAAGGCCTTGCTCCTTCACCCCTCCGTAATGTGCCCACTATCTCTGTTGAGGTGCCAGCCTGTGCCAATGTGCCAGTCATGCCTGTAGTGCCCAGTCTGCCCCTGGCTTGCAGCCCTTGCTGCGACTGTGTTAAGTGCGGCAAGGCAGCCTCTGATCCGTGCCTTGATTCGGCCAACCTGGACATGCAAGAGAGCCAATCACAAAAGCTCCATCAGGGGGGAGAGGACAGAGCATTGCGGCAGGCAGTCGAGGGGAATGAAGGTTTAAAAGTGAGAGACAGGGCTGGGGAGAGGTCCACAGGCATAGTCAGAGACGGGGGCTCGACCCTGGGGTCAGAGAGGGTGACAGTACCCAGCCACCCACCACAGCAGGAGGCTCTAGCACACCTCCAGAGGTCCGGCCTGGTCCGCCGGCGAGCTGAGCGCTTGGAGAAACTCTCGGGTCTGTTTCAGGACCGCTCAAGAGATCACCCTTTGAAGAGACCAGATCATCCTTACGCTGAACCTTTCGGGGCACAAGCAGATTTATCCACAGATGGCGCAGCTGTCCCACTCACGAACGAAGCCTTGTTAGCTGCCCTGGGATCAGGGGGCTTGACACCGGTGTCTTCGCCGCACGGCTCCACGCTCACACGCAGTTCCAGCAGTGACAGCATCCGGAGTGTGCGGGGCAAGCCGGGCCTAGTGCGCCAGCGGGCGCAGGAGATCGAGGCTCGCATAAGGCTGGCCGGGCTCACGGTACCCTCGCGCCTCAAGCGCTCCAACTCACTGGCCAAGCTGGGCAGCCTCACCTTCTCTTCAGAGGATTTATGCTCTTCAGCATGCTCCTCGGATGCCGGGACCCTGCTGCTTCTCTCATTGTCGCCAGAGCCAGGGCACGCTATGAGCCCGGACTGGCTCTTCAGTCCAGGAGGGACGGGGCTGGCTGAGCCCAGGAGCTGACTACAAGGCTCAAGGATTCCAGTGAGATGATGCCTGGGGAGAGTTTTGCAGCACAAGGATTTCCTTTATGGAACCTTTTCCTCTGAAATGGCAAAGCCCTCAGAGAGAACATGTTCTCACAGCTGTGGGAGGAAGATGGTACTGTACATGAACTGAAAAATACAAAAAGACAGATGTTTTAAACGCTATGAATATGCTATTTAAAGAAAAAAAAAAAAAAGAAATAGCCAAATATTTCGAGAGCGCCCTCTTGGTTGCAAGCAGTAGTTCCTCTGGTCCTGGAGGACCCCTGTGCTGCATATTTTGGGGAATTCTCTGCTGTAATACCCCAGATTCAACTAATCCACCAATTACCAAACTCGTCCTGAGCTGGCGAAGGAGGAAAATGCTGAAATACGCAGAGCAGAGGTACTCCCAGACCGGCTTTGGGAACCACTGGTTCAAAGGCTTTTGTTGCATGGAGCTGAAGCTGAATGTGTGTGACAAAAAATATGTAGAGCACTTGCCGCTCTTTGGCCAAACCCCCGAGGAGATCATCGCTTTGGCTCAGCCCCACTTCCCTTCCTACTGATACTGATCTGCCATGTCTGAGGCAGAACCAAGCAGCCATATTTCCCAAGGCCACTGCCCGATGAGGCAGGAGAGATTGTTACCTGTTTTTTCCATTCATCCACCCATCTATGTCCTGTCTCAGTGTGGATCACATATTCCTGCTGACTTTGAACAACAACTTTGAATCACACTCCTTCCGGACAGCCAAAGGAAAGGGACGTCCGGATCATTGCCGGTCTCTCTTTCTGTGCTGTGAGGCTTCTAGAATGTTGGGGAGGGAAAAAAGGACAATTCTGTTTCAATCTCTGTGCTGTTCTCTCAGTCTGCTCGGTACATCCGCAGAAGTCGCTGGAGATGCTTGGCTGTACTTTGCTCTGGTCTGCAACCCATAGTCCATTTAGTACTGAATTTTAACACTGCACGCACGATAATGGTTAGGCTTTATTGGAAATATTATATCAGAAACACTAGGGTGGGTAAGTGTGTCTGTGTGTGAAGATTTACAACCTTCCTCAAGATGTGTTTGAGAGCTGTTGATTGACTTGGACCCTTTGTTTCGGTTCCTCGTGGTGCTCTTATTCGCTTCAATGTGAAAAACCATCGCTGGGGATGTGTTTCCCAAAACAAGAGAATCATAGCACAAAAATCTTTATTAGCTAACAGTACATTTCACTTCACAACTAATGATAAGAAATAAGGTCGTCTGAACACTATACTTTGAGGCTCTGGCAAGCTAAGAATGCCAAAAGATCCTGTCTCCACTGAAGCTCATTATTTGGGAACAGTTCTCCGTTTTCTCTGGAGAGAGAGATTACAGCCATGGAAAGCCATACTCCAGTTAGCCATTAATTTCAAGGCTGGTTCTCGAACGTGATGGATGACTGGTTCCGTTGTCTCGTTTGATATTTATGCATTGGTGGAGTTGGAAAGAGTTGAAGGAGAACCAAATTTCTTCCATTGACCATGAACGTTAGTTGGGTTTTAGGGTAATACTCATTAACTTCCATATTGAATTCCATGTTAAAGCTGATTCAAATCTTGGAATAAAGAGAGTGTTTGATTCTCGAAAGAGCTACTCCAAGGAAGATTTAGACTTTTTCAAGTGAAAGCTGAAAAGTCTGGTGCACAAACACAGCTAAGTTTGTGACCTTGGTAGTGTCCCTCCATTTCACCTCTCTTGTCCCTTTCATGACCCACATTTATCAAGAGGTTTAAAATAAAGAAATAGTTTAGCGAAAATTCCAATTTACACCATTTGTCCCTTGTAAAATTATGATGTAGTTGATCAGCCAAGACATGTCTGGTGTCCAGTTTTTTCTTTTTCAGTTTAGTGCTGGGGTTAGGAGGTTAAAATTGCCAAATAACAACAAATCTTTGCAAATACATCCCCAAAATTTTGCTCACCTCACTCCAACTGCATGAAGGTCTTCATTAAGGTAGGATAGACTCGTCGACGTGGTTTAGGACACAGTGTGACTTAATCTGAACTATAAAAAAATGAACAAAACTTCACATGCATTTTAAACAATGGATGTTGACTACCCTTCATGTGCAAGCAGGTCGCGCAAGCATATGGACCTTAGATTACGTTGTGTCTGTTAATATACATATTTTTTCATTTTTTAAATGATAAACAGTGATTTGTTAAAAGAAAGAAACAAAAATGCATGATGTGCATGCATGTAAAGGGAAATCAGAATTCTCTAAAATGGCTGGGTTCAGTTACATGGTAAAGTTTTATTCAGTTTTATAGTTCACAGTAAGGCACACTGTGTCCTAAACCACAGACAAGTCTGCAAAACCTTACTGACATCTTGTATGCAGTGTGTTGTATACTAAAGTAAAGAAGCATAATTTGGACACAAAACAAATCTTGACCGATCCACTACATCTGGGATAAGTGGAACATTGTGTAGATTTTTTTGCCAAACCAAGATCCTGTCTTACTGTAGAGTTCCATTCATCCAGGAATGAATTTGGAAGTTGTTGATGTTGGTCAAGATCACACACGACCTGGATCCATCAGGTGCTTGCGTGGGTATGTGTGTATATCCTGAGGGTCCCATCTTTGTAGTTTATGAGATCACAAGATCACCCCCCCAGTACATACAGTCATACACGCATTCTATCACTCCCACTAACGTATGCATTACCAATCTATGTTATGCTGGTTCTTTCATGTGAATTCAGCAGATTCGTTCCCTTTATTTCCAGATCAGTTGGCCAATTGCGACTCACGTTGAATTACTTGAGGTTGTTTTTTATTATGCAACACGTTTCGACTTTTACTTACTTTTTTTAAACTCTTATTTTGTACATTCAACTATGCTGTTACTGTGTCGGCCGTGCGCTTCTGAAATGTGAACTGTGTGTGCGTGTCTTGTATATAAGTGTGCATATGAGCGTGAGCGGCATCTGTGCGATTACTGTGAAATATTTATGAGAAATCAAGGAAAAAAGTCCTTCTAAGTGTGTGAGTGCGCTAGTATTTAGCGATGAGGTCATGAGCAGGCTCATAGAACACAAACATCCTCCACTGTAATGCACATGCATGGCAATGCACTGTACATAAAGAATAGAGATATATGTATACAGTCCTCTTTAAAAGTTAAAACGCCTAACTTGTCTTTAATGTATGAGTATGTTTTCTTTGTAGGGTTGTATTAACGTTGTGTAGACTAAGCAGGTGTACTATGAGGGAAAAGAATATCATATATGCAAATATGCAAAAAATTTACTGTATAGGCTCTGCCATTTAAGCATTGATTTTATTATCAGGAGGTCATGAGTTTGATCCCTGGTGATGCCACAGCCATCTGTAGTCAGGAATCCAAGAGAGCCTAACTGGCTTCGCTTTCTCTGGGTGGGTAGAACAGTACTCCCTCTCTCCCCATCTCTCAGTGTGATGCTAGCAATGCGAGGATCTGTTAGCTGATGTAATTCATAGCACTCTCCTCGTTCCAATTACGTTGCGTTACCAGTAGTTTGAAAAGATACAGCAGCACTTCTTGTGTCTCTGAGAAGGCATGTGCTAGCCTTCACCCTACCAGCTTGGTAGTACCATGTGAGAGGGAGACCTAGTTAGCTAGTGGAACTGGCCACAAGTAAACTGGGTAGAAAATTTAGGTTAAAAAAAACTATATAAAGCAGTGGATCAGTTTTTTTAGTTATTCTCAGAAATATTTGTGGGATGATGATCAATTTTCTAAAATTCAAATAGTCATGAAAGTTAAAAAAAAAAGCAATAGTAAATTAGGATTGTTAATATGCAAATTAGCTTTTCTCCAACATTATATGTTGTCATGTT
>JAILXH010160170.1:0-12364 GCA_023558415.1 Piaractus mesopotamicus
AAAAAAAAAAAAAAAGATGTTTTTGTGAGGCATGAGGCACAAAGTATGCTTATAAAAAAAAATATAAAATGCTTTCTGTTTCATGCCCCATGTTTTTTGTGTACCATTTTCAATGACACCTTCAAGTGACAGTTTCCTTACTTTTTTGAAAGTGCTTGCTTCATACAGGATACCATATAAAGACTTGCATGGGCTTCTTTGTTTCACCATGTTGTTTAGAAGAACAGTATCTGTGGGCACACAACTGGGTGGTGAGAGATGCACAAAATAAAACATTTTGACAGTTGTCGAATGAAATTCAGCACTGTAAAATGTACTGTAGACAAGTCTGAATGCAGGCATTTCTCAAGATTTTGCCAACATTTTATCATCAATTCTATTTGCACACTGAACTAGTAACAAGGACACATTTACTTGCACAAGAGGTAAAAAGAAAGAAAATATTTTGTTTAAAATTAGATGATTTTGTTCAGCAGAAACTGTACTATGGTACATCCCTGTTTAAGTTAACATTGCATAGTTTCTCCTCACAATATTCTCTCCGAAGGAGGGACGCAGGTTTTAGGTATATATTGGATATTATATTTGTTGTTATTAAAATCTTCCAGCATATTAACATTGTTACATAGAAGTCTGGAGGTTGTGTTTTTGTGTTGCCTTCTTTGAGTTCCACATAACAAAGAGGGAACATTTTCAACACACTTTACGAAGAACAATACGCTCATCAAAAATAAAACTTTCAGATCTAAGGCAGTTCAGCAACCTGGGTTGAATGACATCAGAGAGACCCTTCACCATGGCCACTACTGAATTTTTTGGCTTCTTTTTCACCTTCACTTCTCTTAGCCTTTTATGTCGGGCTGCAGTAGACGTGACTAGAAAAGGGAATGTATGTGAGCTGAGCTGAGACAGAGAGGGGGAGGGGAGGCCACAGTGAGCAGTGACAAACTATCTGCTTCCACAATCACTAGCTGTAAGAGGCTCAAAGAGTGTTTATCAAAACCACGGCTACATTTTCCATTATCCCAAAATAAAATCCATTCCTTATATGGACTCAGGGAGGTTCCAGATGAGGTATTTCAGACAATCTAAAGCTCTCAGTTCTTGGAAAAGACTAAGAAAGACGTTAGGAATTTTGTGTGTTGTTTCTTTTCTTCCTTCTCTACAACATTTTTGTTAAGTTGTCCATTCCTGGATAAAGTGAATAATCCACACATTCAGTTAAGCATCATTTTCAAAGCTCTTATCAAACCCAGTACATTTAGGACATTTTAGACTCTTATGATAATAAGAATGAGTTCACCTCAAATGACAGCGCAGGGATATTTTTTTCTCTTGGAACAGATTGAGGAGCGGCAAGACAACGTGTTGGAACATTAATCAGCTGGGACTGGACCCATGGCACTCAAGCTGAGGCTGACCTAACACAATAATAGTAACTAAACTTTATTTTACTCTAAAATGACAGTCACAGTAACAGTAATACAGTTCTCCAGTGCAACATTTTCCGTAGCCTCAGGATAAAGAGGGCTGTTCTGAGTGTGTGTGTGAGTGTCTGCCTGTTTGTCAGCGTGTTTCTCTCCTCATTCATCCATCTGTCTTACTCTTACAGGAGGAGAAAGGAAGAGAAACTAGAACATATTAAACCAGGCAAATCAAACACGCTTTACATTGTATGCAAAATAGAGACTGAAGAAGCATTAGAGGCAGCCTTGCTTTTCATCAGCAGTGACATCATACCCTGTCAAAAATCCAAAAGCACATATGATGTACTTTTCAAAAATGATATGCCTTATGCACTGTTTTTTTTTTATCAGTTGCTCCAAATGCCTGCAGCATTTTTAAAAAGTTGCATTTCCATATTCATTAATAATATGGAAATAATAATATGTGAATAAAGGCATTTCTGACTGTTTAGATTTGCTTTTACAGAAAATGTACAAAAGTAGCCTAAGAATTCAATATGTAAAACCATTATCTGGGCGGTAAGCATTTATTTGTTCAGAAAACACAAAAATTAGAATAAACAAATGCATTTTGCGTGTGAGCATGTTTTCTTAAGGAAGCTTAGTATTTACACTACAGTTACTGTCAAATAAACTTAGTTTAACTAATCAGTCCTTCCTGTGCTGTATATATATAGCCCTCTGCCAGAGGTGGGAACAAGTCTCTAAGTAACAAGTAAGTCTCAAGTCTTTACACTCAAGTCCCGAGTCAAGTCCCGAGTCAAGTCCCAATCAAGATAGTCAAGTCTCGATTCAAGTCCTGAGTCAGTGAAGGCGAGTCTAGTAATAGACAAAATTTTGAATGAAAGATCAAAATAATGAGCAATGAAGATTGTTTTTTACAGCCTGTTTTACAGCGTGTTTACTAGCGTTGCTAATATTTGTGGAGAGCAGTGTATGTATGTAACAATTTCAACAAATAGTGCAAGTTTAACTTAACTCAAGGCAAACAAGGCAATTACGCTTTTTATTATATGATATATTATGATGCACTTTATGTGTGTTAGAAGCACATTCTTTTGAAAATACCATTAAATATTTTGATGCAGTTAATGGGGTATTGAAATAAGGTGTGTGTAAAGTATATAAAGTATGTCCATGCTCATATGTAGGGCCAGTAACAGACTGAGTCAGGTTAAAAGAGTCATTAAGTTGTGTAGACGTTGAAGGTTAAAATCACCAAGAATCAGAAATCTATCAGCGTTAGGTAAAACAACTGATAAAAAAGTCAAGGAATTCCTGAAGGAAATCCCTATTGATTTGATGGGGCCTGTACACTAGAGCACAAAGAGAACACAACTCCACTTCGACTACACTTGACAACACTTGAGCAATCGAATACTCTCCCACAGTCAACAAACAGCATTTAAAATGATCTCCAAAAAATAGTTGCAAGGCCTCCCCCTCAGCCAGTGGTTCTAGGTATATTAAAGGCCACGGGAGACAAAGAAATAATTCAATATAAAGGCTTTATTCACCACTGACCTAGCATTGACTAATGCTATGTCAAACATAAAGATGACAAATTTGTGCAGTGCAAGTTGTGTGAATGATCTATAGGTAGTAAGTTAAATCACAAATGTCTAAAAATCATGTTCATAAAGCTCTCTACAGTTAGCATTCAAGTAGGTTTTGCGTGCTTCAATAAAGGTAGGCTTTAAATTTTACTGTAAAGTGAAAATGTACAAATTAATGAATATGCAACTTGAATGATTTCCAAGCCATAAATGGTATGAAAACCTATGTGAGAAAGTGAAAGTTGGTGCTAAAATGGGATTTAGCAAAATCATAAGAGTGATACTTAGATACACAAAGGGTACTTAAAATTTAAGATTTAGGTTGTGGAGCTGACCACAGAAAAGAAAATGTATTTATTTAATGTATTTATTTTATGTTCCTTACATAAAAGTATAAAGAAATACTTGATGGCAAATTGTGCATACATTTACAGAAATCTTGTACCAAGATATTCAGGACACCTATGGCCAATTTCATGTATAGACGTACCCTGGCACGATATTAGAGAGCTCACAGGAAGGTTGTATATAGAAAATGGTTAATTAGTAAATACAACTTCACTCTGTTCATGTTCTTGTTGGAACATAAGCCCACCACATGGAAAAGAAAGCATGGAGCATGTCATGTTCCTTTTTGATGTATAGATAGATAGATAGATAGATAGATAGATTGCATTTTACATTCTGACTTACAGTACGCATACAGTTTTAATAGTTTACATTGTAATAAAACATCAAGTAAATGTAACAAATGCGACTACCTTTTTACATGCTTACTAAAGCCTACATAATTTGTCCGCATTAATCAGGAAGGAACTAATTTGAATTGTGTTGCATTATACTGATTTTGTGGATTTTAACTAAACCTGTAGGTCCAGTTCAAGTTAAAGCACCTCTATGAACACCTTGCTAAAGTAGGGAATTACAGTTAAATGAGCAAACAACTATCTTGCGCATACCACATTTTAAAGATCAAATAAGCTCACATAATCTGTTTTAATATCAAACACCTCATATCACCACCAAACATCCTGTTTTGTTTGATTTGTTTATATATACTCCTGTAAATTGAAACAAAAAAATGCTATACCAGCCATGTTCTGCTAAACTATTTATATGCTGCAGTGTTTGTGTGCTTTTTTTCTTCTATTAAAAATCTAATCTGACAAGTAACAAGGGGCTGTTTCAGACACTGGCAAATGTATTTTTGATCACAAAATAGTGCAAGTGCAAGTATTAGTGCGATAAAACTGAAACACGTTATATTAACCTAACATGCATATTAACATAAGAACATAATACACAATTTTTTTTTTTTAAATATTCTAACAAAAACATAAACTGTTTAGAATGTATGGGAGATATGAATTATTCTAATGGGTTATTTTGAAAGGCTTATTTTTTGGATATTGAAACTAACCCTGCTGTGTCGAGGCTGTACTTTAGCCTTGCATACTCTTGGTATGGGTTAGTTATATGCTTCAAAATTATGCTATATCACAGGAACAAAGGGAGTAATTTAAGTGATATACATATGAATTATATACACAGAAATTTATAGATGATGATGCTATGGGAACATAAAATGACAAATTCCATCTTACATTTCTCAAAATTCCAATTCCATATTTCAAAATTACTCTTTTTTGCCCTCTCCACTGTTGCTGCCAGTTTCTCACTCAACAATGAATGAGGCAAACCACATTTATATATTTATTAAGTAATTTGCTTTGACCATTTATGGACTGTGGGAGGTACCACAAGGCTCATTCATGTGCGCATATCTTCAAGATCTCTGCGATTTATTAAGAGGAAACAATGAGTGTGTGTGGAGGCGGGGTGAAGTGCATGATGAGCGCAGACGTGAGAGAGGAATGGAAGGGACATTTAGCAATGTCCAAAATGAGCCCCTTAAACAATGATTAATTTACCATAGAGAGCAAAGCACACTACCACAGCAGAAGACATCAATAATAAGGGCCCTGTACACTCAAATACTTTAAATGGAAATGTAAAAGGACATTGTGAGTACATAATGTGAATATGAGTAAACAAAAATAATAATAACATGCATTAACAAAATAACAAGCGTGTGTATGAACAAGTTTACACTTAAACAAAAAAATAAGTTTAGTGTTGATTTCCTCTGATTGTAACTAAGTGTCAAATGCACTATGGTGAGCCTTGATCATTACCACTTTTACTATACCCTTGCAAGATGCGAAATACCAGGGGTCCTGGAGGGTCTGAAACCTCCTAATAAACCTCTTGAACCCCCTGAATGTCTCAACACAACATTCTGAGGGGTCTGTGAAAATAAACTTATGTTTTTATGCTGTCCATTAGGGGAAAATAGACACTTAGGGAAAGGTCATTTTTTAGCCTGCTTCACCCACAATTGGCAAACTTTTGTCTTCGGTATTCTTAACTAGAGGTGCAGCACTGGTCTGCCTCAGGGTAGCACCGTAGCAAATCTGTTCACCCAGGTGATTTACCCAGTTGGCTGTACCATATTTGTCAATCTGAAAACTAGCCCACTTTCCCAAGAGTTTGCTGGAAGGAGTGAATTGTTACTAATTTCTCAAACTGAAGACAAATATAGGATATATTTAAGATCTCAATTAATGTGTGGAAGACCACAGTACCAAACTAGAAAAGAGCATTTTCAGAAGAAGAATTGTTAACCAATCAGCTTTGCTATGGCGATTGAGTAAGCAGCCCGCCAATGCTGGAGAAGCCAGTCAACATGGGACCCCCAAATACCACGGGATATTTTGCCACTGTACCATTGTCTCCTTATTGATAAAAGTAATCAGTCCTATTACAGTATTCAGTAGCCCGATAGGACAGAAAAGGGGTGTGCAGCATAATCTCAGAAAGTTGAGGTGTTAGGATGAAGTGCAATGACAGTTACATATAAGCAGGGAGGACATAAAGCAGGGAGGACATATGAGGAATCATAGACAAGGAATGAAAGGAGCTTATGGCACAGGGGCAGGAAAAACAATCAAATGCATACAAACAGGTGTCAAAGAGTCAAAATTTCCTCTTCAGCACAAAATGTTTACAGGCCCAACCCAGCACATTTCCAAGTCTTTCCCTTTTAGTGTTCTGCTCTCATGCACAATAACAGACTTAACAAAGACACCTGAAAGAACATTTTTTAGAAGTATTTTATAAATGGAAAAAAATTTACATATTGAGCATGAGGTAAACATTTTTACTTCTTTTCTCAGTGTTCCTCTTTGCTTTTTTTTCCCAACAATTCAGGTAGGCCTGGAGGTGAAGTTGGACAATCCAAACTCGAAATCTGCATGCTGTTTATAGGTCTAAATCGATCCTCTTTAGGGAAACTCAGAGAGATCCCAGTCCAAGCTGAAAGAACAGGAGAAGGTGGGTATGGCCTGCACAGAAAAGCCCTATCCAAGGCCCATATGTACCAGTCCTCAGGCCCAAGGTGCAGTGCTGCATCTCTGGTCAACTGGGAGTCTGAGATGAAGCACTGTAGCTCGGGAATGGGGGCAATGCTACAGCTAAAAGATATCAGTGTTACAGTAAAAATTTAAAACTTTGTGAGAGTAAAAGTCATTATATTTCTACGTATATGCCCTCTCATCCCTGCCCCCGGGGTCCAGTTTTCCCAGGAATCCCTTGGACAGTCACAAGGGGATTCCTGGAAATACTGTTCTTGGGGGTGGGGTGTGACACTGAATGTATTACACAAAATGACAGATTCAGTTAAAATGTGTAGTTTAACACAGTGTTCATTCATTGTTTGTTGTTGTTGTAAAATTCACATCTTACAGGTTTGTAAAAATAAGCCTCCTGCCATTTTCCCAAACTAATGCTATGCAGGATCCATGGTTCCAGTTAACATCAACATCTAAATGTCTGCCTAAATCACTACCTGTTTTTCTTCCTGCCTTGCACAAAATTAAAATCCCTGCCATCAATGAGTGGTATATAATATTATCCTAAATAAATGGCGCCACCTGTTGTCTATCACAAAAGTTTTTGCAAATGCTTTACACATTAGATGGCAGAGTTGAGCTTAAAGTATGGCAGACCTCACAAACATACTGTCATGGACTATGCACCAAAGAGCACTATATCAGCCACATGGAAAAGATTTATTGCAATATTATACACTTTTTATAGTATATACGAAAGATGTACGTTTCCAATCAGGCATCAAATCCACAGCTGACTTTTGTATCAAAAGACAGGAAGCTGTCTATAATTCAAAGTTTAGCATGTATATTATATGTACCAAATAAAATAACAAATACGTAATATTTTTGTACAGGTGAATTTAAATTTTAGAATTTAGGCAATAAAACAAACAAAACTTGGACAACAGAAATGGAACAACAGAAGCTGGCCACTAATAAACAAACACAAAAAGGGGATTCAGAGAATTCTATGTTAAATATAATTTACTAAGTTTCACTTTCTATTAAGTCCATATTTAGGTTGGACCATGCTTTAGAAATAAAATATATGAAATAAATAAAGAAAGAAATAAAACTCTAAGCACTTTTGGTTTACATTAAAGTAGTAAAGATCAACAATTAAGTAGCAAAATAGATCAAAATAATAATTAAAAATGAAATACAATGATTAAAAATGTAAAAATAAAAAATAAAACAAAGATAAATATACTGTACTACTGTGCTAATTTTAAAAGCTAAATTAAAATGCAAAAGTTTTTAAAAGTATGTTTGTTAGAAAATGATTATACAAGCTTCTATTTGAACACAGGACTACACATGGAGCAAAAACATAACATTGTAAACCAAGCACAATGTGCAAAACTACACAGAACAACAGAGTTTATGCTTAGCTTGGCACTAACACACTGTTAGAAATAACCTTAGTTCACTAGCAGAAATTAGCATTGTTGGAGTGGTGTTAATCAGATAAAAAAGCTAACACAAATTTAAAGGTTTCTGCATTGAACATTGCTGTGTAGTGACCAGGGGTGGTTTTAGTGATTCTGAGGCTATAGGTTAAAGGCAGGAATGGGGCCCCCTGGATGCACAAATGGCGCAGCCATCTACCTTGCACGAAATGATATCTTGGCAAGAGGAATCATATTTTTACTTGAGTAATTTTATTAAGTGAGACTATATATATATTATATGGGCAGATGATTTTGCTTGTTTTAAGAAATATTGCTTGAAACACCCAACATTATCTGCCAATATAGTAAATAAAATGCTTTTTTGAAAAATGTGAAAAATGTGTTGCTTTCCTTCCTCTTTTTTCCTTTTTTCTGCTTTATTTGCTGCATTGGATCACTTTAGGTTCCCTCTCAACACCCAGAAAATCACAACAAAGAACCTCCTCTCCATAATATAGTTTATTGCTTTCTTCCCCTGTTCATACCAGTCTGTCTAATATATAGTAATATTTAGAAATCCTGTTTGACATTGTGACTGTATTACACAAAATGACAGATTCAATTAAAATATATAGTTTAATACAGTGTTTATTTATTGTTTGTTCATTCATTGTTCAAGTTGAAGCCTCCTGCCATTTTCCAATTCCCAAACTAATACTACACATGATTCAACACATAAATTGCCCAAGAATCCATGGTTCCAGTTAACATCAACATCTAAATGTCTGCCTAAATCATGACCCATTTATCTTGTGAGTGTGTTTTTGCCAGTAAAAACATTATATAACATTAGAATAAATACAAATAAAGAAATGAATGAGATAAATACATTTATGTTTTGTTTTTCAGGGATGTAACCAAATATGAATTAATTACTTGGTTGTATAAATAATAGATAATGTGTTCTAAACTGATACTAATACAGATACAGAAACTCTATGAATGGAAAGATTTCTTTGCTCCAGGCAAAAAATAAACAGACTCCTGCTGACTATGGTATAGTGCTCCTCTCTGTAGATAAGACCTTGCCAAACAATATAAGGCATTGGCTTTGTGGTACTGAAACACTCTGTTGTAAGTCATTGTTAATCAAAATAAAGACTAATTTAAAAAAAGTTCAGTTATATTATTTTGCATTTTAAATGTACTTCTACTAAAACAGAAATTAATAATTAAATGCCAATTTGGTGCTTGTATTATCCATAGCTGCCTATAAAAAATAATTAGACATGTTTTTTTATGAATTTACTACTCCTGGATATATGAGACTGTTTCCCATAAAAGAACATACACTTGCCTAATAGCAATTAGATTTGACTCACCAAAGCCATAACATGTCTTATTTGATTCTTATAAATTTCATGCAGTAAGGGGGGCCTTATATCTATAGTATGAACCATATAAAAGTATTGTACAACTAAGGAAAAAAAAATCATGAAACTTTTGTGTTCTTCTCAGCGGATTTTTTATAGTAATGTTGATAGTGGGGCATTTATGATTTGTACATCTCTTTTCTACATGGATTGAATGACTAAATGTATTGAATGCATTTACTTTGCCTTTTAGATATAGTTATTGTACAACTCCTAAATGTGAAGTATCCAGATAGGCCTAAATTTATAAGTTAGTATGTATTTGTCGTGTTTTTTCTCAATGGGGACATTTCACAAAGCAAGTAAGAATATGTTAGAATCTAAACTTAACTATCAAGAGACTTCAAGTTTGTTTGGTTTTAGGAAAAGAAATACTGCCGATTAAATAAACTAATTCAGGCTTTACCAATTTCAGTAGGTCACATACTTTGTCGAAGTTTATATATGCACTTTATACAAGACCAGAGCTAAAAACTTTTAGGCCAACAGTATGCACAGTGGAAAAGGTGAGAGGGGGTTGGGTCTCTGCGTGTCGGGTGATGGGCACTTTTATTAGTGGCCGCCATTAGCTTTTTTTTCTATGAACTTTTGAAATTTTTTAGGAAAAAATATTAACCCATCACACATGAATTTATCTAGCCTCACGAAAATGCTGTGTAATGTTAGCCTTGTTATTTTGGTTTGTAAAGAGAATATTTAGCAAATGTGGCAATTTAAACTTTCTTGGTCCTGTGATGGTTGTTTGGTTGATGGGAGGATTTTTTTTCTGATTTTTTTCCCTTTTTCCATCATTTCATTTGACTCATGAGTGAATTATCTAGCACTATATTATTTTTTTTTGAAGTGCTTCTGCTTTTTTCAGGTGCATTTGTTCTGTCCTGTTCACAGAACTGCTCTGCCACCTGAGAAGTTCGGCAGATTGGTGTGGGGGGGATCAAAGTCAGAAGCCTCATTCTCAAAAGGCTGAGACTGAGAATGAAGTGAGAGATTTAAAGGCATGAAAAAATACATGATACCTGTAAAAAGACATCGTAAGCAAATGTTGAGTTTGTGTTATAGTTCTTAAACTTTAAATATTAAATGAAATAATAAATACTAACTATATACAAGTGTATTGAGTAAATGACAAATTAATAAATCCAAAGATTTAAACTAGAAAAAAAGTAAAAAGGAAACTTTTATTAAAAAGTAAAAAAATAGTCATAGAATATATGGGGGACCAGATATGCCAAACTGAAAAATAAATGAAGTTAAAAAATAAATGGCAAGTATATATTGCTTATTGTGATTGTAATTATACACATTTACTTTTTCTGCAGTTATATATTTCTCAATTAATTTATTTCTGTATTATGTATTTTGTTTTATTAATGCCATTTTTATTTTTTTTCCATATCTATATTTTTAACAATTGTTCGCTTTATTAATTGATTCATGCATTTATTTATTTATTTATTTATTCATTAATTCATTTATTTATTTCCGTATTTCTTCGTTCATATGATAATGAGGGGGCGTGTTTTTCACGTTCAGGCTTAGCAATCAAGACCAGGAGGAGAAGAGCTGATAAAACTGTTCTTTCGCCAACTCCGTAAAGAGCTGCAATGCCACGAACAGACAAACCTGCCGATAAATAACTTTCGATGGCTTCCACAGGCAGTATGTGAGAAGGGTGTCCGAATGCCTGTGTGATCTGAAATTTGCACAAAAAGACGATGAACCACCTCCTCCAAAGTTCTGAACAGTACGGCGTCGACCTCTGTATCAGCAGAGGCCGCAAAATGGAGCAAACTGTCCGCCACCCTCCACACGAAAGAGTGAATAATCCATACTTGCATTTTCAGCCAGATCAGCCGAGAGTCTCAGATCTCTGGGTGTCTGCTGCCTGTAAGAAGCCACTACTGTATTGTCTAGTCCTTAGTTACCGCTGAGAGAGCAAGACATATACAATAGATCTACAGAATCTGACATCGATCAACCAACAGGAATATCAAGACGCTGTGACATCATTGATTGACAGCCTCTTCATTAGCATAAGGACAAGGAAATACACAAATAAATAAATAGAGAAATTAATAAATATAGAAATGAATAGTTATGGAAACAAATGAATAGAAAAACAGAAAAAATGTTAATAAAGAAACATAAATAACTAAATAAATTAGTGAGAAAGGGAAATTACTAAATAGACATAAATAAATGCAGACATTCATTTATATAAGATTTTATTTATTAATATATTATGTATATTCATCTATTTTTAGATTTATCATCATTATTCTTTGCAATTCTACTCCATATATTAATTTACTAAGTTATTTATTTTTAATTTTATTTATTTTTCATTTTGGCAAATCTGCTCCTCCATGATATGAAACATCAGGTGTTCTTTATTTGACACTAACAAACATAATTTAATACATAATTAAATAAAGTGTTAAACACTTTATTGATCAAGTATTAAATCAGCTTGGGCCAGACTAAAACCAGGTTTTGCTTACAACGGGAGACTGGTTCTCTATCTGGGATATGTCATTTCTCTCCCCAGAAGTCAATAAGGCCTTCAATATCCAACTGGAATTTCAGCTTCCCATTAATTTTCCCATAGGAACCACTGCTCTATGTGCCAGGTTGCCAGTCAATTTTTAATTTTATTATTATTAGCTTGGGCCAGACTAACACCAGGTTTTCCCTACAGTGGAAAACTTGTTCTCTGTCTGTAAGATGGAGTTTCTTTGGCCCAATGTTAATTAGGCCTTCCATATCCCTCTGGAATTTAAGTTTCATATTTATTTACCTGTTTGCAATTCTGTTTTATGTGCTATGTTGCCAGTTACTTTAAAGTATGAAATCAGCGTAGGTCAGACTAAAACCATGTCTGCCTTGCAGTGGAAGACATTCTCTATTTGGTATATATATATATATATTTTTTTTTTGGCCTAAAGTCAAGTCAAGTCAAAGTTTATTTATATAGTCTTTTCACAACAGGCGTTGTCACAAAGCAGCTTTACAGAAAAATCCAGGTCCGAGCCCCCATGAGCAAGCCAATGGCGACAGTGGCAAGGA
>JAILXH010160189.1:5932-17880 GCA_023558415.1 Piaractus mesopotamicus
CCTTGCTGTGAGGTGACAGCGCTACCCACTGCGCCACCGTGCCGCCAGATTTAGTCCATTCAAATAAAAAGTTTTCTAAAAGGAAAATGCTAACGCTAGACAAGTCGAGTCGTCATTTTGTAATGAAGTCAAGCCCCTATGAGCAACTCCTGGTCCAAGCAGTTTTCTCTATAAGAAAAATGAATGGCGTTTGATTGCTGTGGCACCCAGTGGTGAACAAAAACCAGAGTGCTTTTTCCCCTAGAGTGTTACTAGATTCTAAATGTTATGAGGCTGTTAAAGATTTAAAATGCGAATATTGCATACATATCACACATGCTACATGCACTGAACTGGCGTCGCCAAAGTATGGTCAAAAAAATTGGTAACACTTTATTAGGAGTGGTCCTTTGTAGATGATTAATAAACTCTTAACAGATTATCAGTAACACATCAACAACATATCAGTGTAGCAGCAGTAGTGAAGCATCTGAACACACTGAAGTAAATATCTTGTAGATGTTCTGTTGATACATTACTTACATTAAGTAGATGTACTCTTAATATGTTACTTTCATTACGCAAAACCTAAATTTACCCAACCTCACCCAGCACCTAACCCTAACCCTGGCCCTGGCCCTAATCCTAACCCTAACCTACACCTCAACCCAAAACCTAATCTTAACCCTTCATTTTCATGAAGACTGGGTCTTTCTCTGTAAACAGAGACCATGTTGAGCATTATGTGCTTTCCCATTCATGTTTCCACCATGACCTCTCCTCTTTTATAACATCTCTGCCACTGAATGAATGTAAGTCTACTGTTAAACTTCAACACTGTTATATAACAAGACACTCAAACTGTATCCTAAAACTGCAAAAACAATTTAACTACCACATTTGACAAAGCTTGCTGGTTTAAGTGGGGTATAAATCACCTCTGCTCTGCCCTGGGGTAAACAAAACTTTTCCAAAAATCTGTGCACGCTTTTCCGCCAAATATCACGGGAACCACTGAATTAAGAGGTCGTGAAGAAGTCGTAATACGAATGTTGCTACATGTAAGCTAACGCTGCTGTGTTACAAGATGCAGACAAAATGAGACTACCAACAACCATGCAAGACCTCGTAGACCATCTTAGAGAGAGAGGAGAAAATCAAGCTCCACTCCTCCTTCAGATCTGAAAAAATCCACAGGTGTTTCTGTCCATCATTCCACTGTGAGAAGACAACTCAACACTATGGGTCTGAAAGGATGCGTAGCTGTCAAGAAGCCCAAGAAATAGACAAAAAAGGAAGAAAGAGACGCTGCTGGTGTTCTCAGAACAATGACCTGACCACCCCATAGTCCAGACCTCATCATCACTGAATGTGTAATTACTTGGATTGGGAGAAGCAGAAAATGCAGCAAACGTCTAAGACTGGACTTTGGAGGTGTTGATAAATATGCCTGCAGATTTCTTTGAAAAACTGAAAAGGAGTCTCCTAAAAAGAATAGAAGGGCAAAACGTGGAAACAAGGATATTATGTTTAGTTGTCATCTGTGCAATTTTCTGTTAATCATATATTTTAACTATATACTGCTTTTTAAGCTGAAGCTAAAAAAGGAACATTTTATATTTGAGTGGAAGTTCCTTACTGGGGCATGCCACCGACTGCAGATTGATGCACAACTTTAGAAGCCTACAGAAGCTAGTAGCCACCAATTAGCAAGTATGGCGTAATATGTATGTCTGCAACGCCACATCAAACATTCCTAATTATACATTGGGATTATGCCTGGATCAAAGCACCTGTGTTGTGCTGTGCGTCCGGCAATTTAAGCAGACCTATTGTTTCTGCAGTTGGTAATAAGAAAAAACATAGTAATAGCTAAGATAAGCTGTTTTTGGAATAAGTTGGCTTACTTTTATTCGTTTGGAGGTATTCAGTCGATGATCCAGCCAGGCAATGATTGTTCCCACTCCTAAAAAGGTGAACATATCCACAGCAAAAGATATATTAATCACACTATCATTATGTCCAAAGCAATGCCTGTTTCTACAAACAAACATGTGGAACTCAGCTAGTTTGGGCTGGCTGTCAACTCTAGCATCCACTCCCTTCTCTTCAAAGCAGTAAACAGCAACATCCAGAACTGTGATCCAGGACAATGTAATGCCACTTTGGTCCAGTGTGATGACATAAAACAGGAAAATACAGCACCCTGCACAGGATCCTATACTCATCTGTTATGAATCTAAGACAATGTTCTGAAATACTTGTGCTGGAAGGATAGTAAATGCTGTTAGAATGACATGCAGAAGGGTGTAACTTGTTACATAAGCTGTTTCAGTTTGTCCCAAAAATGACTCAATAATTCAACCATGACTAATCAGTCAACATGGAAGAACATACTGCATGAAATGTTATTTTAAGCCAACAGTCAAGAAACCAAAGCAAAACCTGGGTCTAACAACACATCATATTCCATCTGCTCTTATCTTCTCATGGACTATGTTCCTCAAATGTTCCTCAGATCTTACTGGAGCACTGTATGCAGCATGTGGCAGCTGTCATGTTCCTTCAGGATCATAACAACAAACTGGCACACTTTCTCTGACCTAGATATAAACTTTGATACAAGTTAAACATTTCTTAGGCCTACTTAATCCTGTCATTGATTACTGGACACTTGTTTTGTATGAAGAGCACGCTCAGCTGCCAGCTGTTGCACAATAGGGGTGTTGCCAGTTTACAGCTAAATCACAGCAGGGCTTCAAATGATTTTACATCTTCATCTGGGGCTGGTTACCATCCCACTGATCGACTGAGATCCGCTCTAGTGTTGGAGACTAGTTTAGAGTGCATTTCCTAAGCGATCTGCACAAGGAATTGTGTCGATTTTTTAAAATTTCTGCATTATTAAACAGTTAAGATGTCAACAAAGTCACTCAGAGTGGTTTGATGTGAAATGCACAGTTCTAGAGAAAAAGAATCAGAACTGTTCACAGTGGTGGTGACAGGAACCAGACATCTGAAGTGTTTAATGTCTGTAAAACCTCACTCACGGAAAGCTATTGCGTGAAATGGTTAGGAATTTGTGATGCCTGTGACATAGTTTTGCAAAAGTTTTGTGAAAAGCTTTTCGCTCATGTTTGAGAAGTACAGTTGTATGCAAAAGTTTAGGCACCCCTGGGTAAAAGATGTTTTGTTATTTTTTCTAAGTAAAAAAATAAGTTAACACATCCTCTAAAAGATACTATACATAAACATGAAGTACACAATACAGAAACAACCTGCAAGCATAGAAGATACATTCAAGTACTGAAATATTGAAGTATATATACATATACACACACACACACACACAATTTTTTTTCAGATATAACAATATTTTACTCTTATCCGCTTATCTCAACCTCTGCATTATGCAGAAATTTGGCAAAATTGGAATTCTCCTTTCAGGAATAAACGTCAAAGTTACTTTCAGCTCAGTGCTCTGTTTAGTAGCTTCAGGCTCTGCGCTGGAAGCACATGTTCTACGTTGCCTGATAGTTTTGCTGCATGTTTCACCGTCCACGTTTCACACGCAGCAGTCAAAACAGAGTTTAGGGACAAAAACCTGTCATAATTTTACAACACAGACCTGTTTCAAACCATGAAAGTTTAGAAAATTAGGCTACACTTGAAAGCATTACTGGACCTGAGCAGCCTGCAGCAGAAGCAGGTGGTAGCCTATTATTTTCAAGGATTTCAAACGAGTTCTCCCTCCACTCAAGCAGAATCTACTTACTCAGTTACACTTAAAAAATATGGTTCTTTAATGGTTCTTTAGTGAAGGGATTGATTCTGTTTACAACCATGAGTTCTATATAGAACTATACCATGTTTAAATTGTTCTCTGCATGGTGAAGGGGTTCTTCAGATTGATCTACAATGTGTTGTTTACAGTTCTATGTAGCCCCAAAAAGGGTTAAGCTTGGCATCGTAACATTAGAAGAACCCTTTTTGCTGCTATATAGAACCATATGCATGTTATCCATCAGTGGTTCCTGATTCTAATAAAGTCATTCCCTTTACTCAAAAACCCTTGAACCATTTTTTTTTAGAATACTAAATAGAACCATTTCATGCTTAAAAAGTTCTTAAGACTGATGGAGAATGGGTTGTATATGGTTCTATATAGCACCAAAAATGGTTCTTCTGTTACGATGTCAAGCTTGTAACAATCGAAGAACCCTTTCTGGTGCTTTACATAGGTTTTCAAATAGTCCTATATATATAGAACCATATACAGCACATTCTCCATCAATCTGAAGAACCAGTTCGCCACGCAAAGAACCATTAAAGCGTAAGTTCTATATAGTCTGTACAGAACTCATGTCTATATATAGTCTATACAGAACTCATGGTTTGAAACAGAACTATCCCCTTTACTAAAGAACCACTGAAGACCCATCTTCTTAAGAGCGTACTGTACCATGAGTTATGACTTCATTAAACTAGCAATACGTTTACATGAGGACGGTTTGAGCTGCTCTACTCACCTCGCCTCCCGCCTCGCAGTAGTAAGTCTAGGCAGCTCCAAAGTAAGCAAAAGCGACACAAATCCCACTCCGGTGTCTGCTACTCACCCCACTTTCTGTTTCTCAGCTGACCGCTCCTCCAGAGAAGTCCTCCCCACGCTGCTGTTCACTACGCTCGGACGAGTCAACTTCACGTTCAGATCATGTGTTGACATTCTAGACGTGACTGGACCCGCTCATCTCGTTCTGTTCCCTCCCGTTTAACCCCCCCGGGGCGGCCTCGCCATTACACCTTACCCGTCATCAGCACCGCGGCTTGCTCGGCTGCTGATATCTGCTGACCCTGAACGCCCTGAACACCGGAAATTCTTCAGAGCGAGTTTGTGTGGTTCCGAGGAAGTTCCAGCAGAACAATGCGGCGAAAGCAAAAACAGCAGCCTTATCGCCCATTTCCCGCACAAACCAGCCTTCAGAGCGGAGAGCTGTTCGATTCCACAAAAGTCGGAGTCGATTCCTATTCCAAGCGATAGGAATCCATGGAGTCGATTCGGCCGACGTTCTCAATTCTCGATTCCACAAATCAAAACATAGAGAAGCGGATCTGCCAACAGACAGTTAAAACATTAAGTACGTAGTACATGACTGTGACACTGTGAAATGGATCTTAACATATCAACTTCGGTTATTAGAGTTAGAGTTCAGTTATTATAGGATTCGATCTCAGCAAGGCAGGAGAGCTGGCTAAATTAAAGGGGAATTCCACCGACAAAATTTGTGTATAATCAAATTATTGAGATGTAAAGTCATTCTGAGAGGTTTGGTGTGAAATTATCCATTCGAGAAACGAATCGAGTCAGAATGGTTCACAGTGGTGGTGGAACCAGGCGTCCAAAACAATTAACAGCTAAAAACGCCACCTCACAGAAAGTTATTGCACAACATGCTTTTGAATATGCTACTTGATGTTGAGACAATAGTTTAAGGTAGTTTGGAGATAAAATATGTTTTTTTATTACATTCATGGCGGAGAGGTACATGCAGGGTGTTGTAACGCAAAAAATAGTACCCAAAGAAAATGATCACATGTAGCACTATTTTACCATTATCAACATTATATATATAAAAACTCAGAAATTTTGGTGGAATTACCCTTAATGAACCCACTTCGGGTGAGCACTAACAGCTGTCAGGCTATTAGTAATGCAGTTTTGCATATGAGCAATAGAGGGAGCCATTCCACATTTACAAGCTTCAAGGACCTGCTACCAAATATGTGGAGGCCTCTCACCTTGCAGTGTGGTCATGTTTACCAGTTTCATGGTCAGATTTCTGACTGGTCAGGGGCTGTATCACTAACATGGCCTCCAGACTTGCAGACAGTATCTGCTGCTGTTAGCTGTATTGAAGTCTCTTTCTCTTTGAGTCATCACTTTCCAGTCATAGAACTTCCCATACACTGCAGTTTATTAGAGCTTATTTTGTGCACTTTATTCATCTTAGCTAATCATCAAGGTCTTAATAAGCTGAATAACTCGACAAACACTGCTCCAACCCAGTCAGAGCCGTTCCTGCTCTGGTTCTCAGTCTGAGTGCCAGTGCATTGCACATTTTGGCTTTACTAACACATCTGACGCATTGAATACAAATTGTGCATTAAATTGTGAGAAAATAATCCATATTTAAGCACGTTCCCTGTAGAGGATGTGTGTTAATTATTTTCTCTTAGCAAATTAACAAAACGTGATTTGAGATGGGGTTTTCAAACTTCTGCATACAAGTGTATGTCCAAATTCATGATAGTAGTGTTGCACCAATACCGACAACATATCAATATCAGGATACTGGCACTTAACTGCAATAGAAAATACAGGTACCATGAAGCAGTTTGAGTGATGTTTGCATGCATGCCAGTAGACAGAGCTTAACTGAAGCAAGCAGCATGTCGACAGTGTGGGATTATTTCACACTTTGAGACAAGCAGTAGTAAAAAAAAATGCTTATTGCAAAATCTGTATCACCAGTATAGGATTTCAATATATCAAATTTAATTATGCATTTTAAGATAAATTATGCTAAAGAGCACAGCAAATTTGTATGTAGTATTTTGTAACTGTGACACGAAACATAAAGTAAAATATTAAAAAGTGAAATGGTATAAATATCACTTAAATAAGGCATTTTCCTGCGAATTTGACCTATTCCTGAAATGTTTGCCAATTTATTTACTGAGTTTAACATATTGGAAAAGTAAACATAAAATGTGCCATAACTTTTGCACAGGCCATATTTTATGTTGTATTTTTGTTCCCCAATATGTTAAAATCAGCCAATATAAGGCAACTGTGCATTAAAATGTGCAGAAGTGTGTTCCCTGTAGAGGAGGTATTAACTTATTTTCACTCAGAAAATCAACAAAACGTAATTTGACCATGGGTGCCAAAACTTTTGCACATGACTGTATAGGCACCTATCAAATGCTTGATCAGTACTATCAAGTGCTTGATCAGACACTTGATCAGGTATCGGTATCGTAGGAGAAATTCTCCTGATTAGCATCCACTAAAATGTCCTGTATGTTTGTCCAGTTCCATCAAATTCTCTACAGTGCTAAATGCGCCTGAAATGAACAGTTACTGTAGTCATTTATTGTGTTCTTCTATGTTCTTGTGGCAAAAGAGCTGCATTTATGCATTTTACTGCTTGTAGTTCACCACATGAAAACATCGGTTCTAATAATGAATTTTGGGATCTCTAATGGAAAAAGATTGGTCGGGCCTTCAGCTTAACTCTGCAGAGATTAATGATGGAAGGACGCTAATTATTTTCAGCATAACCACCGGAAGCCATTAATTACCCTTATTAACCCCAGTGTGATGGGCCAAGAATGCTGGAACCAGATCAGAATGTTGCTGCATTCCACTTTGGAGTGCATGTTGTCTCTATACTCACCACAGCATAGCATGTTGGCATGGATCCTAAACCAGTGTAGTACATCATTAATCACATATTTATCACGTGCCAGAGATAAAAGTAATTAGGGATGGGGGTGGATACAAGCATATTTCAGAAAAAGGCACGCATAACAGCCTAATGTAGAAGATGAACAGTAATATCTCCATTTCAGTGAATGTAGCTCCGAGCTTATATTATCAGTATAAATTAGCCTTAGCTTATTGAAACATAACTAATTTGTTTTTTTGTAACTTCAGGATGCATAAAGATTTACTCAAAAACTGCAGCAATTATGATAATGAATGACTTAAGGCACTAACCGATAAAGATGACTCTTCTTTCACTGGTTTGACTTTTCCTACTTATTAAACAGTATTGCTGAATTTGGTAATGAGCTCTGAACACTATGGAAGCCCATTCCCACCTTCTCTGTTCCTGGCAGCAGTATGCCAACAATTAAATTAGTGTCTCAAAATGATTACTTATTTTCTCAAAATATTGAGAATATCAAAGGTATTCGATACAATACATGGCCAAAAGTATGTGGCAACCTTCGTAATTATTATTGTTCAGGTGTTTCAGCCACACCTATTGCTAACAGGTGAACATAATCAAGTGCATAGCCATGCAAGCTCCACAGACAAACGTAGGTAGATTGGGTCGTACTGAAGAGCTCAGCGACTTTAAACGAGGTACTGTCATAGGATGCCACCTTTGCCACAAGTCAGCGCATGAAATTTCTGCCCTGCTAGGTCTGCCCCTGTCAACTGTAAGTGCTATTATTGTCAAATGAAAGCTAGCAGGGGCAACAACGGCTCTGCCATGAAGCAGTAGCCCACGCAAACACAGAGCATCCATAAAGACATAGTTTGAGGAGTTTGGTGTGGAGGAACTCCAGTGACCCACACAGATATAATAACTTAATATCTCAAAATAGTGCCCTAATGACTTTTTAATTATATTTTATTATCCCAAAATATTGCCTAACTGTCTTAAAATTAAATACATCATTTAGTCAACAAACAATAGGTGGCAGTTTACATAGTGTTTTATGGCATGACTTACCTAGGTTCCAATGCAAATCTCTCACTGCATATCGAAGAGATGCTGTGTGCTGTCTTACAGTTTCGGTTTGACCACAGCAATGGCCATTGGAATTGGGCCAAGGAAGGTCTTACATATTTCATAAGGTGCTTGTCATCTGCTACATAAATTACAGCCGATGGCTTGAAAATTCATTATCTCCAGGGAAGATTCTGACAAGCCCAATTCATAACCGTGGATTGATTTTCTTAAACAGTGGCCACGTTAAGCGGACACATTCGGAGCACGTTTTGTAGTGGTTGGCGTAATTGAGTTTTTATACAGCCCTAAAAAAGTAATCACGAAAAATAATCAGCAAATTTCCCAGAGCACAATTCATCAAGCACTCCAAGCACCTCACTCTAAGTAATCAGCTGGACGGTGTTTAACAGTGGGCGTTTGTGTCACATTATACTGCGAGAGTCAGTTCAAATAAATATGGTGTAAATATAGAGATCTGTGTACACAAACAGGGAACAACAGTGTAACTGAAAAAGCTGAGAATCTGTTATCTGAAGTGACTTTATGTAGAGAAGAACATTTAATTATAAGGCATATAAGGTGAAATCTGACACATAAAGCATAAATACTGTCAATGAGCACAGAAGCAAGATGTTTAAGGAAAACTCAAGGCCTGCGGCAGGAAGAGATGACGGATGGTGTGTTGAATCACTCATCATATAGTGTGTCATTACTCCTGGTTGTGGCCTACTTCAAATGTTTGCGGAATGAATACAGCATGTGTTTTCAGTATCTTTTATCGCAGGCAGATTTCATACAGTGTTTTATAGCTGTATGGAAATGTGTTAACCCCTTTTCACAGTAGCCATAAAATGCAATTTCTGCTTTAGAGGAGGTCCCTCTGTTTTTGTTTCTTCATAAACATTAATGGAATATATTTTGATAGGAATGTGTTTGATTTACAAAACTGAAGAAAACTGGATTTTTGTCTGAGCAAACAAATCAGCATCTCTAAAAGCAATTTCTCTTTCATATAAAATGCTATTTTTTAAAGTGGCAGTTGTACACGATGTTGTACCGTCTACTTTATCTCGGTAGACTGTCTTTGTGGAGAAGTGTGAATTGTTTTCACAACTCACACTCCCGTTTGACCTCTCATTGCTCGCTAGCAGCTCAACACATAGTCAAAACATCTCACACAACAGTCTCCTAGTTGATCTGATGACAGCTTTATGGAGAAAAATATTTTGTTTGATTATAATAATTTAAAAAAACCTAGTTTATTTCCATTTTGCTGACAGAATGGCCACTAGGAGGCCTACAGAAAGAAGTTACTAAGCACAGACTTATCAGAAAGTGGGCTTACCAGTGATGCTGAAAATATCAGGACCCATATCATGTAAATGCAAGTTTCTGTTTTTTTAAAAAAAAAAAAAAACATGTAAACAATGTTAAATTTTCAAAACACTAGACCACCAACCCTCCTCCTGGACATCTGCCTTCCTGCAGGTTTCACCTGTAACCCAAATTATCACACCTCATTCAGTTAATCGAGGACCTTGAAGGCAATGATTCGATGGATCAAGTGAGGACAGCTACAGTTGGAGCTAGCCTGCAGGAAGGTAGATTTTCAGGAGCAGGACTGCTGACCACTGTTCTACACCACATAGTCTAGAAACTAAGCTGTAAAATAATAAATGTAGTAATAATAACAACTTTATTTATAGAGCATTTTTCATACTGGGGGCAGCTTAACATGCTTTACCGGCAGGTTATAAAGTTTAACAGTAATAGA
Source organism: Piaractus mesopotamicus (assembly GCA_023558415.1). Classification (NCBI taxonomy): domain Eukaryota; kingdom Metazoa; phylum Chordata; class Actinopteri; order Characiformes; family Serrasalmidae; genus Piaractus; species Piaractus mesopotamicus. Next base: position 16,211 of record JAILXH010160189.1, read on the forward strand.
AGCTATTTAATTTTTTCTATTATACAGTCTTAAAATATTCGATCTATATATAATCATACTTTAACTTAAAAAGCTGCCTACAAGAACAATAATCAGTGTTTTACATGCTGTAACTTATTATCTCAAGTTCAGTGAGCTCAAAATTTTAAGGCAACCAGGTTATTAACTTTTAAGTTAAAACGTTGGCTCTTTTTTACAGTGTAGGCCTAACTACTGTTTGGCAACAGCAATAAAAGGGAAAAAAATATACTCTATTAAAATCTTGCCTCTCTTTTTGCTTTTATCTTTTTAATTTGATGTCTGTTATTGCTCCATATGTTTCTTAAATTGTTTCGGCTTGACTGCCTAACAGAAGGTGGGATTGCGTTCCACTGTTTAGAAGAATAATAACAGTCTCTTCACATTTTCTATATTTCACAGAGGGTCTTTGCAGAAGGTCAGTATCTGCAGATACTATTTGTGATCACATGCTGGAACATAAACCGAGAGACATTCTGTGAGGTATGCAGGTGCTTTAAGGCCATTTAGGCTTTAAAAACTAGTAAAAGCTCTTCAAAATCAATCCTAAAACATATAGGCAGCCAGTACAGTTCTTTGAAAATGGGTGTGATATGAGCTCTCTTTTTGTTTTTGTCAGGATCAGTGCTGCTGCTTTGATAGCCTGTTCGGAATCATGGTTGCGATGTCATAACAACGAACACCTTTACTTATATTCACTCATTCTACAACAGTATAGTCCTGCTCATTCACACTGAAGTTATAAGGAGTGTTCTTTTCTGTACATTTCAGCCAATGTGAAGGAGACACAGGGCAGCCAATCAGAGCAGAGGTGATTTACATATAATGGTCTTAAAGTCACAGTAAGAAAAAGAGTTTAAAAGATAAAAAGGGGTTGGAAAATGGCCATGTGAAATGAGCTGTTTTGGGGGGGAGGCCTGTAAAATACAAGAAAAATGTAGAATATTGTGCTTAAATCTACAGCAAATCTAGCAAAGCTACAATATGCAATAGCCGCAAAGTTTCTTCAGGCCATAGTGATGAACTCACTGAAGGCAGTCAGCAGTCTTGATTAAGTATATTAAGCACGAAGAACAGCTTCATTAATTGATGAGACAATCATTTAATTACATGCCCCGCTGCTGTCAATCTGCATAGCCTGGCTGAGGCTGGAGCTGGGGAGCTTGCAGCCGGTGACTCAGAGGTTAACTGTGGCAGTGGGCTTGCCGCAGTATTGACTGCTGGGTAATTATGCTTAAGTGGTGACTGGCAGAGGTAAATGGCAGTAACAGATTATCTGTTTTGAAGAGAGGCATTCTTAGAATCAATAAGAGTCCATTTGTGAAAATAGAGCAATTTGGGGGAAAATACGCCCTGTTCCTGGCCCCAACAGTCTCCACTTAACCAGCGCTGCTACTGTAGCTGCCTATTTCCCTCTCACTCCTTCATGGTTATATAAGGAAATAAAAGCAGAGGAGATGAAAGAGGAAACACAGCAGAGACGTCAACAAGCGCACTGTCTATCCTCAGTAATCAGATATAGACAAAATTTATATATAACTATGAATTATTCTCAGCGTCGAAGGTAGGAAAAACAAATATCTACACCCTTAACAAAAAGGGTTCTATATAGAACCAAAAAAAGGTTCTGTAACTTCACTGTCTGTCCAATG
>JAILXH010160189.1:57935-74839 GCA_023558415.1 Piaractus mesopotamicus
CCTCTACATTAAAGCAGTAGATATATCTGACAAAATATTTTTTATATTTCAGTTGTGTGATGTGAGTGATCTCAAGACTGAATGAAGAATTAATAACAACTTAAAAGTAGAAGCCATATTGTGAATTTACAAGTAGGTGTCATAAAAGTACTATAAGCCCAAAAGGCAAAAGATAATCACCTTTATCTCATGCAGCATCTCTTTAATGAGGTTTTCACTTGCCTCTCGAATGGTCACCTGACTGCACTGTAATTAAAAAAAAGGAAGGGATGATAGTCTAGATTAAAGGCAAGACAGATGGTGAGATGCAAGACCTAATACAACTTTTTAAAGAGCTACAAGATAAGGTAGAGTTGTCATGATTACATTATTAGATTAGCTTACTTTATGTTCTAATGTTCTCTCTTAAAGTAAGAAACTAAGCCTGATAGACACAACCATATACTGTCGCTGACAGATAAAACCTTGTATCTACTCTTTTGGCTTTTTTAAATGTTTTTACATAATTTGAAAACACCAGCTGCTTCATGATTCAAGAATATTTCATGATAAATGCAATGATAGAAATGGTTCAAATTACTTGTAATAAAATCTTTTTATATTAATTTACATTAAAAGTAAAAAATGTTTATTCCTGGTCCTGTAAAGTCGCCATTTCAGAGATACAAGGTTTTGTTCCAACAGCAACAATGTGCATTTTTTGCCATATTTTCACATGTTTATCTTTCCATTAAAATAATCTGGAATCTTTTAAGGGCAATCCATAGTTTGTTAGTGTTTAGTTTAAGTCTATTTTTATTGTTTGGCCTTTTTAACCCCTTAAATGGAATTTTATTACACACTTCTTTAACTTAAGGATAACTTGCATGGTAGTTGCTTTAACTGAATGATAAGTCTTAAAATGTAATAAGGGTAAGATTTAAGGAGTTTACACCCTAGGCTTTAATACATACTAAGGCTTATTATTCAGTAACTACAAGGACTTCAATGCAAACTGACCAAGCTATTCTCAGGATATTGGGCCCACTGGTGGCCCTGATCATTTAAGGAGTTAATAACTGATGACTTGATTAAACATCAAAATGATTACTGAATAACTTTTTTACTACTATTACTGATAGTGACGAAATGAAGTTTTTCTTTACTCAACCGTTATAAAAAGTGCACATACATCATACAAGTCCACTGCTATGGCTGACCTGCAGCAGTTTGATGCGGCGCTCCAGTGAGGAATGGACAGAAGTGAGAAACAGCAGCAGTGCTGGACCAACCAGCATAGCTGGGCCCAGCTCTATCCACAGGATCCCCACACAAAGAACCAATCTCACTGGAAAGGAGATGAGCCATGGAAGATTCACCACCAGCTCTGCTATCCGGTCAACTTCAACCAACATCTGGGAGACTGGTGCAGTGGAGTGTGTCTGATGTGGGGGGCTGTTGGACAGAGACAATGCCTTTCATGTGTATAGGAAAGGGTAATGGGGGGCGTAACCAGAAAGATCACAGGTTTGGCATGAGGATGGAAGAAAAGGAGATGAGTATGAAGAGGAAAGCAAAGAATTAACATAAGAACATGGGATAGAATACTTTACTTTCAGAACAAAGCACCAGAGACTAAAAATAGTGTCCATAACCTTAAAACATCAAGCATGTCAAAACAGCAAAGTGTCAAAGCGCTGCCAAAATAATCCTTCTCAGAGCGCAGTTTTTTCAATTACTAAAATCCTGCCCAGACATGGAGCACATCACAAAGGGCTTTGTGCAACAGAGCAGACAATGCCAGAAGTGAACAGGCAGGGGTGGAAAAAGTACAGAGACACTGTACTTAATTTTTTTTTTAATTTTACTCAATTAAAAGTGGAAGAACATGGTTTAAAACAAAATTAAAGGAGTGAGTGTTGTTTTTAAAATATTACAGTAACTTTAAAGCTAGAGGCGATCACAGTCTATGGAACACAGACTAGCAAATCCGTTTTACCCTTTTTCAACAAGCTCTGTCTGTGTTGTGGTGACTAACGGGTGATCTTAATGGATGATGGTCCTTACACAAGCTATGTGCAGTTTTAACAAGGATATGAATTCCAGAAAAAAATGTAAAAATAAAATGTGCAGGAACTCGACTGGCAATAGAAAAATAAATAAAAAGGTATTTGAGATTTGTAACAAGTATTTTAAATATCAAGACAAAATTTTCTTTTTCAAAATAAAAGGGCTTGATGTAGAAAGTAGACACAAAAATTTTAAAACATACCATTTGCTCCCCTAGGCCACTTAGTCTATATAAGGAAACTAAGCTGTAAATGAATTCTGAAAGCAGCATTGAATTCAGTGTTTTTGTGATGCCATGAAAACCAAAGCACTCACACACATTTGCCTATTCAAGCCTACAGTAGTTTAGCCCTGCCAATTCATGCTGAAGTTAAGGAGTATTTCAGCCTGGACTGCTTTTTTGAATGAGGCACAGAGCTTATTTACACCTACAGGCACAGTAATAAAAACAGAAAAAGAGAGACCAGAAAATAGTCATGTAAAATTTAATTATAAGTGATTTTGGCCTATAAAACCATGCAAGCTTCTTAAGGGGATCAAAAAAATTAAAAGAAGAAAAATGTAGGAGGTCAAAAAGAAAATGTAAGGAGTAAAAAGTATGTTTTCTCCTTGAAAACATAATTGAGTAAAAGTACATGTATTCAGTTTCAAAAATACTAAAATCCAGTACTTATGTTTCAAAATAATACCAAAATATAGTAACAAATACAGTAATATAGTAAATTCCAACGCTGTTAATAGAGTCTATAAAAATCCACATTCTTCAAATCATTTTAATCAGAGAAACATTACATTTATTTGTAGCCAAGTCCAAATACGGATAACGAACTAATATCTGGGGCATATCTGCTATATCAACTTGTTGGGTTACTATCCAGCACTTCATGAGGAGTATTGGAGCAGGGAAAACAGAACAATGCACAGAATAGGATAAAGCCATTCATTTAAATTACTCAGGAATAAAACAATGAAGCTCACACTACCTGTCTGTAGAGGGCGCCAGATAAGGCTGCATGAGCGCTGGCCGCAGTTTTCCTACTCAATCTCCCAAGCAGGTGTTGTGAGACAGCGTAGCAGAAGGCTGACCCCAGAATGACCAGAGCATAGACGTACCCCGCCCACTCAAACACAGGCTGCTTCTCACAGAACAATACTGCCCACCTAAGACCAAAGAACATATAATTAGACTGTCAGATGTTAATTGTGCATTGTACTTAAATTATTTACAACCAGCGTCATTACACACATTTACATTTATTCATTTGGCTAATGCTTCTATCCAAAGTGACTTACAAGTCAGCTTAGAGCAACACGAATGTAAAGCTATGACATGAACCAGGCACAGATAAACATGGTGCAATACCTAAGAGTGAAAAGGCCAAATATGCTGAGAAGGTCAGCTGACAGCCTCAATAGAATGACCTTGAGTAATGATGGACGAAACGTCATCCACAAAGTGTAGAGGAGGGAGAGGCCAGGGCTGGATGGAGAAGAGAAGAGCAGACCTTCTGTCTCAGAGCCTACACTCTTCTGCAAGGGTCAATTTCACCAAGGCACAAAAAATAGGACATGAAATAAATATACAGATTCAGAAAATGGTTCAAGCAATCTCAAACCACTTTTTCAAAGAAATCTGCAATATGAAGAACATCAAGCCATGGTATGCCGCACATACTATGGTCACCTCATAGTTTCTCTTCTGCTTTTTCCATTTTTGCTCAAAGTCCAGATGGTGGATTGAGTGGTCATCACCCCACAGGTCAGTTAGGTGCTGCAGCAGCGTCCTGCGGCCCATGGCTAGCCACCAGACATCACTGAGGAACCTCCAAAGGCTTCTGGTTGAAGAGCACCTTGAGTGCTGCATTGAAACAGAGGCACATGATTGAATTTACTCATACCTACTGAACAAACAGACACTTCTCTGGTCTTTTTCTTTACCAGTGGGAGAAAATGTGTTACATGGTCTGATTTCTAGTGCATTTAAGGCCACTGACATTAACAACTTTCAACCTTCTTGGCTATTTAAAACTCTCTTCTTATCTAAAAGTGTTAAACATTTTTTTAAAGGTTTGCACATTAAAGAGTACAACTGTACAAAGTAGTTTTACAGATTTAGGGAAAATAAATGTTGAACATGCTTAAATGCATTAATATAAGTCAAAATGTGCATCACAGGGAAAAACTGGGTACAAATGTGCCACTGACAATATCTATGGAAGGCAGTTTTTTGCTAAACACACTAAAAAAGGTTCACCCATTTTAGTGCATTACTGTCTGTAGAGTCTGAAGACATCACAATATTTTCACAGCTTCGTATCCGTCTTTCCAACATTTACTACAGAAGACACATGGCAGTAACTGCTGTTTTACCTAACCCCAGCGCCTAAATGTAAATACCTATTGTTTATTAATTTAAAAGGAAGAAAGAAAGACTAGATTTGGCTAAACTCGCAGGGGACAAAAGTTTCTCTTACCTCCTCTTCATCAGACTTGCTCCTTAGAGAGACATGCGTAAGGGGATTTCGTATCCTCGGTGTTTGATAGTCCGGCAGACCAAACAAAAGATCCCGCACAGCTTTTGTGCTAAACGGAGTCACATGAGCACATTTAGTGTTTGCTTTTAAACCCTCACATTTCCAGCTCGTATCCTATATCATATTCAGAGCATCGCTGTTTTTGGACAAAGGAATTAATGACATTTTGGAAAGTAAATCGCGCTCATATCCAATCAAGTGAGGCGTGCGCGGCTGTTGGGCGTCTCAGCGCGGTCATTCAAAGCGCTAAAGCGCCCCTAGTGGAGAGGGCGAAAACAACGGCACATTTCAGTCCCTCAATAAAACGTTGTTGTCTTAAAACTGTAAGGGTTACGAGCTGGTTAAATAACCTAAAAAAATACATATACCACACAATACACAATCAGAAATAATAGGAAAATAATAATAAATATCTAATACTTAATATCTCCACACAGCACAGCAAGTTTTTCTTTTAATATTATTTATTTATTGGAAAACTCCTAACTTTATTTAGAACAGTGTCAGTTCAGTGGATTCAGGAGATTTTGCTATGTATCTTAGGCATTTTCTCACCACTTGTTAGTATACAATATAGTCTGAATCATCAAGTTAATTCCTATTTAATACTAACCTTATACAAAAAAGACTAAAGCTTTCTGACAGAACAAAACTTACTATATGGCAGATAAATAGCAATCAATTGAGTAATGCCAACTAACACTGAAGTTGATGGCTTTTTTTATTTATGCAGACAGGAAAAAAAGCTTGAAATGTGATTTGCACATATCAAAATGATCTGACCACAACCTGCAAAAGTACACATATATGTAGACATGTAATGTTGTAAAATTTCATAATAAACATATTCAGCACTCTACTACACACTTAAAAAAGAGAGTTCGTTAATGGTTTTTTAGTAAAGGAAATGGTTCTATTTACAGCCATTAGTTCTATTTAGGACCATTTCATGTTTAAATGGTTCTTTGCATGATGAAATGGAGCATCTATTGGTTCTAAATAGAATCATTGCCTGTACTAAAACACCCTTGAAGAACCATCTTTTTTTAAGTGTGTACTCTTAGACCACTTATTATGTCCAGTTATGAACACAATGATAAAGATTAATGGCCAGAAAAAGGAAAACTGAGTTTTAGCAAAATTTGAGCAATTGTAAGTGACCACAAATCACATGTTCCACTGTAGAAGTACCAACACCCTGATAGCATTCTGTGGTGAAGTAGTGGGAAACACTGTTATTGTAATTCAAATGTTAAGAGCCCACACACACACAGACACACATACACACACTTACATAGGTGTTTTTGCAAATTTGTTATGCTAGGAGGTTCTAGTATTCTCTGCATTTTTATTGGAATAGTGCATATAACAATAAACAAAACCATATTTATTTATTGTATAAATTTAAAGCATCATTGACTGACGACCATTCTCTGTACATTTAATTATTAAAGGGGGATTCCACTGATTTTTCAAAATTTCTGGATCATTCAGTGGTTAAATGTAAAATGCTCTGTTCCATAGAAATGTATATATATAACAGTTATGAATACACATGCTGTCTGATGCCAGACAGACTGTTTCATCATTGTTTTGCAATAAGGTTTTAGCCCAAAACTAATATTTTTTAAAAGTATGGGTGGAGAGGTACATGCAGGGTGTTTTCTGATGTACCTCTATTTTACTTTTATCAACATTACATCTAAAAGAAAGAAGACCCGTGTACGTTCACCGGTGGTTTTGGAAGGTAAATAAAATGGCTGTATTTGCACTGTGGACATGTCAACCCCTGGTTCCTAGTGTAACCCATATCACTGTTATTCATAGCATATAATAGCAAGAGCAAGCTGTCCTACTGTTCCTTTTAACAGACATAGAATATTGGACTAACAGCACAAGCACACTGTTGTACTGTCCCTTTAAATACAAACTTTAAAATGTTGGCTAAAAAAGTCAGTTGGTATTATTTTCTTTCAAACTCTAGCAAGAGCATTCACTCAAATGAGTGAACAGCAGAGCAAGTCTCCAAATAATGTAGATCTTTTCAACTAAGAAAACAATTCAAAACAGACACAGATTCTCAAAGAAGACTATCCACACAATCACATGCAATACTTTGATTGCCGGCACAATACTTTGTCAATTTGTACATGATACACAGACAGGTGAGCAGGATTCACTTCACTTCACTTAGGTGAAGTGTTCCATTATTTAATGTGTATGTATGTATTCATTGAGAGCTGTGAAAATGAATCATTGCTTGTTTGGGCCAAACTAATTCTCTCAGAGAAATAAAGCAGATCCCAATATTACATTAATGAAGGATCACTGATTTCTGAATTGTTTCTCCTAAACCCACCTTAGGAGAAAAGAGGAGATTAACATCAGCATTTTACTGTGAGAAGTTCTGGTGATGAAGGAGAAAAGCAAGAGTTCTGCTTCCTCACTGACAGACTGCAAAAAGAGTTCTGTAATCTAGAATAGAGCTGTATAAGAAAACAATGAGATCTTAGACTTTTCTTATAGAAATATTTTTCAGCTGAGATTTTTGATCAAAGTGAGAAAATCTAAGGGGTTACTTCTCAGGAGCCAAATTTCAGAAACAGGAGAAAATAGCTTAAGTCTCACCCTGATCTCAGGACCTTCCTGTGTCTAGGAGAAATACTTGAGATAAAGAAGAGATCTCAGTTAGAATATTTATTTCCTCTGGGCCAGTCCACATCTCTAAGACTGATGAGAGATTAAGTGACATTCACCTCCAGGCTTTATTGAAGGTCTTCTTTCCAATCTAAGACAAAAAAAAAAACAACAACTGCACAAATAAGAAAAATAAGTAGGATTTTACTGAAGAGTTCATTTTACACACTTACCATCTTTGCGTCCTTTTTAACTGCGCATAGGGACTGTGGAAAAACAAACATGCATAGTTCAGAACCATTTAAAAACCACTTGGTAACAATCTTTCCGCTCTCATTAAGAAAATCATGTTATGATGAAGGGCTCAGGTGTAGATGAGCTTTTTTCCAGACACTTCTATTACAGCAGGGTGAGAGTGTGATTCATGTGAAGTAGGGGCATCACCTTTTATTAATCATCTCTGAGCACTCTCAGTTTTCCTAGACGCATAGAGACAAAATAATAGAGAGATTATATAAAGTGGCGTTAAAAGGCCACGTGAAGTGCCATGTGACTTAAGTAAACAACAAAATGACCTTCAAATACAACACAATTATTCGACCAGACTGTTGCTTAGATATACGACATGCTAAATCCCCTGCTGTCCTCTGTGTGAAAAAAGGGTGGTACTGGAAATGTACAGTCAATTTTAACACAGCTTAAAATGCGCAACACAACATAATAAGCTGAGGCTTATTGTTCAAGATGACTGAGAGGGTTCGGAACAAAGTCAGGGCAGACGGAGATTTTTGTGGGGATGTGAATGAAGACTTTCAATCAGGTAATTCATTTATTTTCCTCAGGACTTGGCTTTTGAACACTATCAAACCACTGTTATGTATTTGTCTCACCAGGCGAGGGTCAGCCGAAGAGCTCTGGTTTCTGTGGGCTTCTCCTCACTGCTCTCTCTTTTCTTCTCATTCTCGCCACATTCCCAGTCTCTGTATGGAGCTGCATGAAGGTAAGAACACTGCAACTACTTGGAGAAAGTGTACAGTACTGTGTGAAAGACAGAGAGCACAATTTCATTGATGTTAATTCAAATCAAAACTGCCTTCAAGTTATTCATTTTTCAGTATCGGGAAAAAAGCAGAACATACATTTAAAAGAAAGTCTCAACAACTAAATATAATATTTTTCAGTATTTAGTGTGCCCACATTTTTCCTTTATTACAGCTTCTGTTCTTTTCAGGAGACTCACTTTCAGTTTTTCACAGAAATCTGCAGGGATATTTTTCCACACCTCTTAGAAGTTAGTTTCATTGTCTGCATCTCGCAATTCAAGTAACTCCAATTGTAAATTGACTCATCTGTCCATAAAACCTTATTCCACTGTGACATTGTCACATGAGAAGTCTTTTTAATTATTGCACATATCACTTGGAGTGCACTTGGAGTGTATTGTCCTCGGACTTCAGTAACTGTTTTCTTGGTTGAGATTTACAAGGGGATTGTTACACCACATCTCAGATGTTCAGTTTGTGTTCTAGTGCAATTTTTCTTTTTTTCTGTCCATTTTTTTAGTGAGGGCTTCTTGACAGCTACACACCTATTCAGACCCATAGCATTGAGTCGTCTTCTCACAGTGGAAGGATGGACAGAAACACCTGTGGATTTTTATAGATCTAAAAGCAAGAGTGGAGCTTGATTTTCTCCTCATTCTCAAAGATAAGACGGGGACATCTGATGTTTATCTGATGGGGACAGTTTTGGTGGTCTACCAGCTCTTGTACAGTTGTTATGAGTCCCATTTTCTCTCTAGCTTTTAATCATTTCTTGAACTCCAGATTTATGCAAGAGTATTATCTTCTATCTAATCTTCTCAGAAAATATTATAATTATATATAAATATTATAATATAATGTTGGTGCTTTTGTGTAATTTTCTGTTAATTAGATTCCAGCTTTTTTCCCTAGTGCTAAAAAATGAATAATTAGTACTCAATTAATAAATGAATGGTCTCTGATTTGTGCACAGTACTGTTTATGCAAAAATCTGTATTAAATAAAATCTGTATATTACAGAAGCCAGACTTGATAACCAAACGTCTGCTGCCTTCAACAAAAATTCATTTTGTTTCTGGTTTTATGGATTAATTTTGTTTTCAAGTGTAACAGAGGATCCTCCCATTTCAAGCCACATAACTGTACAAATATCTGACAGTATTTTGATGGACTGTCATGAGCACATGAACGTACTAATCATTATCATTTATTCTGCAAATCCCATTCGACTGAAAGATTGTCAAGGAATATGAGAGAGCAGTTATCTTCCGTTTAGGGCGACTCCTGGGTGGAGCAAAGGGGCCTGGTGAGTAACTGTTTTATTAAAAATAAGATTTTTTTTTATTTCATCATTCCTGATACATGAATGTTTTCAAACTAAATGTTTATAATTTGCTACTTTTTAAAGGCATATTCTGGATTCTTCCATGCATGGACACCTTTCGGAAGGTTGATCTGAGGACGGTATCCTTCAACATTCCCCCACAGGAGTTGAGTTTCAACAGATAAAACTAAACTTTTAAATTTTGCCATCCAGAAATAGTTCCTGCTCTATTGCCTACTGCTTGTTTTAATTGAAAATAATAAAAAAGTTTTAGAACGCAATCCAGTGGTAAAGATATGTATATTACACTTAGATGTTAAAAATTACAGACAAATACAAATTAAGTGAAATAAGAAAATCTGCTATAGCTTTTAAGCTCTAATCCTTTGTGTGTAAGTTTTAGATATTCATGTATTTCATGACTTGAAATTTTAAATATGGCCCTTGTCATGCTTCTCTCTACAGGTGCTGACAAAAGACTCAGTAACTATCATGGTAGACGGGGTGGTGTATTATCGAGTTTTTAACCCTACAGTCTCTATAACCAAAGTGGAGGATGCCAATCTGGCCACACAGATGCTGGCACAAACCACCCTCAGAAACATGCTGGGTACCAAAAGCTTGGCGGATATCTTGCGAGACCGTGAGGAGATGGCAGAACAAATGGAGGTGGGGTATGCCACAGAGCTCTTGCAAAGCGTTAGCCTCAATTACCACATCCAGAAACAGTTACAGTAGTCAAGTGGATGGATTTCAATGTACATGTACCTCTTTGTAAGCCTGTTTTGGTCTACATTTACCCACAGTTAATCCTATGAACAAAGTAACATGGTTTAACTTTCTTTTAACTGTTAGCACAATTTTCTTTCAGCAATCATACTATGCACTGAAAAATATATATATGTACATAATTTCCACATGAATGAAGTATATTACATCAACATAATTATTGCCAAATGTAACTGAAAGACAAAAAAAGTGTTAATGTAATATACAGTCGTATGCAAAAGTCTGGGGGGCAAGTTGTGTTTTGTTGATTTCTTTTAAGTGAAAACAAGTTAATACATCCTCCACAGAGAACACACTTCTGTACATTGTAATTCCCAATTGCTTAATTATTAGCTGAATTTAACATGTTGTAATTTAACATATTAAGCTTAGTAAATAAATAGAATTTGTAAACTAAAATTTGCAGAAAATTTCATATTAGATTGTATCAAGCAGAAAATCTGTAAACTTATTTTCACTTAGAAAATAAACAAAACATGTAACAAAGGAAGACTGGGAGTGTACTGGACTGTACTACATACACTGCAATTCAAAGGTTTAGAGTCACTTGTCACACAATAATAATAACTGTTATTGTTTTATTCAGTTTTAATGTATACAGTCTAGACTGAAACACCAGAGGGTATTTTAGGATGTTTTCAATACAAATATATTAAGTTTTTTTTGGGAACACCAAGAAACTATTAAACGATAAATAATACAACATAGCTGTTTATCTGTAGTCATTTTTGATTTTTGGTCATCTGTACTAAGATTTGATTACAACTATTTAAACACAAGGCATTCTAGGCATAAATTTTATTCTAACTTTATTTTATTCTCAATGTTAAAAAAATCTCAATCACTAAGGAATCATGTACAGCTCTGTTGATCGTTCTGGACACATCTAAAATGTCTTAACTTTTTTGAAGCATCCTACATTTTAATTGAAACCAATGCACTTGTAGAGTACTAACATTATACAGAATAATTTAATACACATATCTTCAACAAAAACTGGTTTACCATTACTAAAAACTGTTTCTAAAGCTTTTAATATATCAATAATATATTTTCTTAATTCATGTGGAAATTATGTGCAGAATTAAATCAAGCAAACACAATGCATCATTTTTTCAGTGACAGATGCACACAGACATAAATACATTTAATAACAAGAACCTAAACTATAAAACATTTTATTTCCTCCATTCATGATTTTTTCATTGATGAATTTTGTCCAACAGGAAGTCATTTACTCTGCGTCTAAGAACTGGGGCATTAAAGTGGAGCGGGTAGAGCTGAAGGACGTTAAACTCCCTCACACCTTGCAGAGGGCAATGGCTGCTGAGGCTGAGGCCACCAGAGAGGCTCGGGCCAAGGTAAGTCTTCATGCGTTCTCAGCAGAAATGCACGCCCCTATGCATAAACTCTGACAGCACTGCTGCAAAGCCTGCCAAGTTCAGCCTGATCAGCTTTGCAGCTTTGCGTTGTGTCTAGAGGTCTAGTGAGCTGATTGGCCAATGACTCGGCGCTGCCCCCTGTGTGCAGGTGGGTGAGACATAAAACCCCCTGAGGCCACCTGCTCACGAGGGTTACACCTGATTCGTAAGGGATCACACTGGCTTTACCGTTCCAGACATCCATGAACCTGGCAAACAAATGTGTTTGCCAGGTACAAATTTACACACCATGTGCTGACTACTTCCTACTACCATCTGCAGTTGTTCATTCATTAGACACTCAGCCGAACTCGGCAAGTGTTTTTGTCTAACACACATGAAACGGGTCATCTAGTGTTAAACGGGTCATCTAACATATACATACTATGAGTAAATATATGTACAAAATATAAAGGAGAACAATGCATGACTTAAAAAGGCAGCTGAGACCACTGCATGAAGCCTCTGAAAGATCACTGTCCTGTATATTATTGGTTCTGTAAGATGAGTAAAGATTCCATCCATTTAGTGAGCTACACTGTTCAAAACTTTGATATTACTTTTAATACTGAATTTTATTTAATATTTTTGATATTTTATACACAATGATAACTTATACAATGTTGATTTAAATATTATTAAGAAACAAGAAACAAATGGTATTTTTTAGGCATTAGGTTCTATATTTTAAGCATTTTATGGACATTAAATAACACACTGTGATTATCAATTTACAATTTAAAGGTATTCTTGATACTGTATAGCTTTCTCTGTCAGCTCCATTCATCATTCTGGAAAGATCTAACACATTGTTCCTTATTTCTTTTTTTCATTTGAAAGTTGCACAGAAATTGAACATCAGAATCCTTTAACAGACTAATAGGTAACCACTTGGTTTTAAATGACTGGAAAAACTGAATCTTAACTTTTAAACAGTAACTCACAAGTGTTTGTCTCATACAGGTGATTGCAGCTGAGGGAGAGATGAAAGCATCCTGTGCTCTGAAGGAAGCAGCCCATGTGATGTCTGAGTCTCCGGCCGCTCTACAGCTGCGGTACCTGCAGACCCTGGCTGAAATCGCCACAGAGAGGAACTCCACTGTGGTTTTCCCCATCCCTATGGACCTCATCAGCACCTTCATGAAGAAGTGAATGAAGAAACCAAGTGAACCATGAAAGCTCTTAATCAGAGCATATATTCAATTAGACTAGAACACAGTGTACAACTACATAATTAATCACCATAAAAAAAGTACTACAAGTATGTATAAATATATAGCAGTGCTTCCGTAAATTTTTAATTCAGTACCTTTAATACTGCTATCAGCTGAGTGCTTCTTTGACAGAATATTGCTAAGACAAAATCAATTGAAGAGCATGCTTGGTATCAATTCATATTGTGTTGTACATAGTATTTTTTCTTTTCTTTTTTTTAATTAACTATCAAGATATATCACTGAACGTTTCTTATATGGTGTTGTTTGAGACCTTTATTTAATTACTGTACCAGTATGGTTTTAATATTCTGAAATCCACTTGATCAAGACAAAAATATAACTGTACATAAATGAATAAAAACATGTATGTATTTAGTGCATGTATGGTTCCATTTGTAAAAGATATTCTGCCTCCTATTATAGATGATTAAGAGTGTGCATGGACTGTACTGAACTGTGGAGTTCTGTATGGTCAGTTATTAACCTGCTGACCTGTAAGGGAAATATGGGCTAAATGAGCTGTGTTTCGTGAGCCTGATTAATTGGATCTCCTCCACTTGATGCGGTTATTGGAGGACAGTAGAGAAGAGTTACTATAATCGGTCTGTGATCTCTGCTTTAAAGTTAGTAATGCCATTAGGTGCATGCTGTGCAAGTATGCAAAAGCAATAATGCCCTCCAAATTTCTAAAATTAATTAAGTTTTTTGTTTATCAATTATTCACATTTTAGACAGTTCAGACATTTTATTTTAAAAAATGAAACACCTAATTATATCAGCTGAATATAAAACTGTAAGCAATGTATTTGGCCTCCCTACCCTTAAGGTCAGTTTTTTATGCAGGAAGCTTACACTGCACTGAAGAGAATGTAGGCACAGTGCCCAAAAGACCTTTTGAACAGCGACAAAATACTGCAGTGCATTTGTATATTTAAGCTATCTAAGCATGTAGCTGGCTGGTTTACAGAAAAGAGGCGAATAAGCACTAAGAAATGGAGGGGCACTAATCCAGTGATTATCAACAACTAACATTTCACAATACTGCTCGTCATTTCATGTCCACATAGCAGTCCCATGTAATGTGTGACCAACCATCCTTGTTAAAATGATCGTACAGAATAAATGATTCTGAAGGGCAATCACAGGAAGTGTGTTATTGTGCTAAGCATCTCTTATAGATTTTAAAACTTGATTATTTGGTTTCGGCCAGTTGCCTCAGTCTTGTAGTATTTTAGTCTCCACGAAATGAAGACTTATGCATACCTAAAATGACACATGCTGATGGCAGGGTATACTTTAGAAACCCGCAGTTCATGCTGTTTAGTTCATGCATGCTATGTATATCCCATCTAAAGCGGCTCTCTCACCAGTTATGGAGACAGAACCCCTCCTAGTCAAAGACTTGACTTAGATGTGGGAGTGAGAAAGAAGAACAGTAAACTAGAGGGTTGCTGGATAGGGAGAGATGTAGGTAGAGATCTACTGTAGGAACACGTATATTTAAAGGAACAGTGACAGTAGCCTGAAAGTACACATTAATTCACATTAATTAATTTATCGCATTAGCATGATTTCATTATTTTGTTCTTCTACTTTACACTACTGTTCAACAGGTTGGAATCACTGTTCAAAGGTTTGGAATCAATGTTTTCAATAACATAAAAGCTTGTTTCTGATAATAATAAAATAATAAAATGAATAAAACGATAATAATATGTCATTAATAGGAGAATAACAAGGTGCAAGAAAAATTTGAGAAATATTAAATTCTCCAAGAATCATAAACCTACAAACACATTCCGGCAAATAGTCTGTAATACTTTAACTCACAATGAATAAGTTGTTGTATTGTAAATTAACAAAACTAAATGCAGCAAATGATTCCAAAATTTTGAATAGTATTTTATCTATTGTAGGTTTTCAGTGTATTTTTCTAGAAAAAGCCCTCAGCTGGCCTACTGACTAGCCACATTAAGCACTGCCCACAGACCAAGCATGCTCTGATCTCCTCCAACCAGCTTCTTCCCTCCCACAGTCCCCACCCACTTGTCTGTGCTTTACTACAAGCGCTCTTCCGGTTGTCACTTAGATATGTCTGACTCTTTCAGGTGTGCTTTCCTTCTGCTCTTTCTTCCTCCATCTCTTCATCTCTCACATGCCATGCTAGGAATGGGTCTCTGGAAATTCCTGGGTCTTGTGAGTTTCTTCACCCTTTGCAGAGGTAAGATACAAAATTGGATTCTATTATGTATCTGAATCGGACATCGCCTCTAGGCCACCATCTAATTATCTTCTGTGGAAACTTTGGGATTCAAAAATAGCAACTTTCTATTTCAGTCACTCTTTAAAGACAAAATGTGGACTATTTTTATTGAATAACAATAATATTAAGTTCTATTTATACAGTACTTCTCACCAACCTTAAGGTTTCTTTATAATAGCATTAGCAAAGAAAAAACGGATCTGCAGACCACATTAACCCAATTTGTGATACACAAATGTGAGTCATGATCTTCAGCGGTGTAGCAGTTCTAATAGAGTAAGTCTAGAGAGGTCAGGGGTCAGGCTTAGGCAGGAAGAACATGCTAGGGGAGGGTGATTGGTGTCAATCATATTGCACACTCCTCATTACACCCTACGCACTTGACTGAACCCCTGTAATCACCCTATGCATCTCTGCAGAGCATGGGGTCAGATGGGAGGGGCAAGCAAAGACCAACATAGGAACATGTGAAGCAGTGGGATGAGCAGCTTTTTTATAGCTCCGTGATCCAATTGTGCCTCATACGTGCATGCTAATTACAGAGCACAGATCACCTCTAAAGCCTGCAGTTTGCAGCACACTGCCCGAGAGCCCAGCATGGCTCATTGTCTGCAAAACGATGTTGAGGCAAGTGACAGGATTTGAATCCAACCAGACATGACGCAAGCATAGGTTTTCTACGGTGGGACGGTGTCAGGCAAAAACAGGTGATCTTTGTGGGCAGCAGTGACAAGGGCACTAGATGAGTGGAAACTGGGTCGCTAAAGCCACGGCTTACTTCATTGTTGGTCAGTTTACTAAACTGGGAAAACAATGAGATGGAGAGAGAAGAAGCGAGAAGGAAAAACAGAGCCACTTTGAACTGCTTAGTTTAATGCAATTAAACCTATGACGCTAACTTTGTGGATTAAAAGGGATCAGAAATTAAACTGTTATTCATTCCATGTCATTCATTCTTTGTTTTACGCATAAAATATATTTAATTTTTTATGACTATGATGCTTAAAGACATAACCAGACACAAAGACCTGAAATGTCTATAACACTGGAAAAAAGCAAACCTCAAACTCTTAGAATTTTAACACTTTAAATAATTAAAAAAAAAAAAAAAGAAGTCCATAAAGCACAATTTCTCAGTATGCTGATCAAGACTGTCCCACAGGAATATTCCTCCTCTCCCATTGGAATGGTTTGACCTTTGGACTAAAGGGGAATACCACTGATTTTTCAAAAAACTTTGCATAATTAAATAATTGAAATATAAACAAAATCATTCAGAGTGATTTGATTTAAAATGTTCCATTCTAGAGAAACTTCCAGAGTCAAAATTGGTCACAGTGGTGGTAATAGGAACAAAGACATCTGAAGCATTTAATGCCTCTAAAAGCTCCCTCACAGAAAGTTATTATGTTATATGGTAAAGAATATTCTGCCTGATGTCTGAGACACTGACTTACAGGGATGCAAGAAGCTGTTTTAATTTAGGTGTGCTGACATTTTAAGCAGCATATGTGTGACATGACACGGTTTTTGTGAATTTACATCAAACAGAAAAATAATGAGGTGAGAGAGGACAATATGTACTGACAAAGAGGACAATATGTATCTTATAACTGACTCATCAAAC
>JAILXH010160237.1:4719-20229 GCA_023558415.1 Piaractus mesopotamicus
ATTATAACACATTCAGTAAAAATATTTAGCAGGAATTTGCTACATCTTTATATCTAGTTTTCTGGTCAAACTAGCTACAGCTACCTGTGTTCCGAAGCCAAACTCGATGAATTCCAGTGAAAGTGATACTGCATACAAACATAGCGCTACCCGCATTCAAACATTCAGCTCAAAGCTCAATCAGGTCAAATAGTCCATGACAGGTTTTAAGATTACACACGCTCTGTTATTCATCAGGTTTCACCATAAGATGGAATTAATAGGCCTTTTTTTTATTAAAACTTTATAATAGGTCTTACATTAGCAAGCAACAGAGCGACAGGTTACCAGTAATTTCCTATGATTGTTTGGGATCTATAACTGCAGTTTAGCAACAAACAACAAGCATGACGGCGACAGGACAACAAACAACAAATTGAGTTGTATTGTAAATTGAATGTAAATTTGTGTAATTACTTAATTATTACATTATCATTACATTATAATTACTATCTAATTATATATTATGTAATTACATTTGAACAGTGACAAAATAATAGTAGTAAATTTTGATTTCTAAGGCTTTATCTCACTACAGATGACATGTGCACTGTATCACTTCACCACCCTTGATTTCTTTTGCTTTATTTATCCTTTTTGTGACCAATGCAAAGACAAAAAAAGAGAACTCCAGCTGAGTTGACACTGAATGAATGCCAAACCTTGTAAAATGGCAGTGTCAGTGGAGTCACTGCTTGGCATGATCCAACTCTAGCAAGGTTCACTGCCATGTTGTTAATAATATTTAGAAAATGTAGGAGTTTTGCTGTTTTTTATGTTTGTATATCTCTGCTTGTTGGTTTAACTGGTAAGAGTTTGGAGTTCTAGAGAATTGCTCATTAAATGTAACTCAAGCTTTCCATCATATGTTATAAGTAGGCGGGATGTGACAACACTGACCTATTTACAGCTGTGATGAGAAGAGCAGGCCCACAGTCAGCATGTCAGATGTCCAAAAGTAGATATGTGCTACAGTTTTAAGATAGCTTAGCTATCGGCAGTGCAGAGAAGAGGCCTTATGCTAGTAGTGTTGACTACTGATTTAGTTGATGACAATGTAATGATCTCAGGATTATAATGTTAATTAGTAATGTGCAAGATGTTTGGTTAAAAAGCGTTTTAGCAATTTTCTACAGTACAAAATAAAAGTCTGCACACAGTGGGGAGGGTGGAATTTCAGTTAGTTAGCATTCTGTTGGCCTCTGAAAGGACTTGAAACTGAATCTTAGGTTGACCTTAAAAGCTACCCAGTGAACTCCTATGTGTTCCCACAATAACTACATAACTCACATATTAGTTTCATAGTTGCTGAATAATTTGTGGCAGTTACTGAATTACCAGACTTCAGATTAATAAGCCTTTAAGTTTAAGAGGGTAAATATAAAACTTGCAGGTCTTAATTGGGTTTAAAATACTACTTTTTTAGTTTCAACACTCTCATACAAAGCAATAATTACAAGTCTAAATCTAAATATTCTATGTATCTCTTCTTGTCTCATGTGTAGACCGCCCCAAGATTCACCTGCCACGTGTTCTGAGGCAGCGCTATGTGGTGAATGTTGGAAAGAAGATCAATCTTGTCATCCCCTTCATTGTAAGTGAGCTCTAACACTTCAGCAGACCTCTATATGAATTATAACTCCATAAACAAAACATGTTTGTAGATTTACATTCACAGCTATTAGCACTTAACTGTGCCAATGTTGGAATGCTTTCTCTTCTCAGGGCAAACCCCAGCCTGCGGTCACCTGGACAAAAGATGGCCAGCCTCTCGACACCAAGAGAGTGAACATCCGCAACACCGACAAAGACAGCATCTTCTTCATCCGTACCTCAGAGAGAGCTGACTCTGGTGTCTATGAGATGTGTGTTAAGGTGGACAGCTTTGAGGACAAAGCTCAGATAACTCTGCAGATCATTGGTGAGCAGCAACGTCGCTGTTTAAAAAATCATGTGCATTTTCCAAAGATTGAACTTTGTTAACATGTACATTTCCAGTCTTTTTGGTAGCCATGATGCTGTGTTGCAGGATAAATTATAATACCTTATTTAAGACTGGTAAATTATGTTGGCTTCTAAAAATGATGGATATACAGTGGAGTCCAAAAGTCTGAGATCACAGCAAGAATTTGAGATTTTTTGTTTCATGTAAACAATAATAAAATAAACAGCAAGTTTTAGAATTTTGAAAAAAATTAAACAAAGAAAAATGATGACAAGAAAAATGTAGAGGAAATGTTCAAATTGTGCACTAGTTCTTGGTCACTACTCAAACTTAAGCAAATCTTGAACATCACTGAACATGTTAAGGCCTCAAACTTGTAGAGTCCATGCCAGCTCGAGTGCACCGTTTGGTTAAAGCTAAAGGGGGAAATACTAAGAAATTCTGAAATTCACGTCAGAATTTTAAGATTTTGGATTTCACTCAAATTGGCTATACAGATAATATAATTAGTAGTGAAAATAAACATATTAAATTAGAAAAGAATGCAAAATACTTTTGGACCCCACTGTACACCACAAATGTTATTAACAAAAAACATGTTCTGCCAAAGTTTGGCTTTAGAGATGATTTCAGGACTTTCCTCAGCTTTGGTTCCGTCAGTTCAGTGTTAACTGTATAAATTTTAACACAATTATATTCTCTTTGGGTCACAGAGCTGCCAGGTCCACCAGCAAGTGTTAAGATTGTGGACACTTGGGGTTTCAACGTGGCTCTGGAATGGACCGAGCCCAAGGATAATGGAAATACAACCATCACTGGATACACAATCCAGAAAGCTGACAAGAAGACTGGGGTGAGGGCTCTTCCTTATTATATTCAGTGACTCAGTGACTCATTAGTCATCAAGTTGATTTAACACCTTAAATGGCCAGGGACCATCGGTGGGCCCAAAGTTTTATCACACACTTCTATTTCCTAAGAACAGCTCAACCAGTTTGCATTGAAGTCCTCGTAGTCACTGAATAATAAGTCTTGGCATATAATAAGCCTGGGATTTTAAGAGGTTAATGTCCTGCACTCTTAAAAATAAAGGTGCTAGAAAGGGTTGAAAGTGAAGTGTCAGTAGCTAATTCTGCGTTCTCTGTGGATTTATTTGATATTTTCATTCATTTTTGAATTCTGACATATCTTCTGCTATACCATGAATGAATCCACTAAGGCAAATTGAGCTAACAACCGTTCTAAATTGAAATGATAGCTAAGTTGTAGCTAAATTACAATGACACCCACTCAGTGTGCAACATTCATGCTGCCTCAGGTTTTGGTTTGAATGGTTTCTCTTGGTTGCAGTGCTCTGGTTTTGCTTTTAGCATCATTATCACCATTTACTATAGCTTATGTTGGCCAATCAGCCACAGTGGTTGGTGGGGGGAGCAAATCTGCCCTTAAGATGTAAATATTTTCCTGCAAAAAGTGGAAAAAGTGATGCGCATGCCAGATTTAAGAATGAATTGTGTATTTTTGTGATGGGCCGTATGATGCTGCTGGGCTGATAGTTTGAGAGACCCGCCATAGAAGAACCACTTTGGCGTCTCTAAAACCTGTCAGTGGATAGATTTTTGGAGAACCCTTGTATAAACAAGATGTATGAGTGTGTAACCTTTTTGAATTTTAAAGAACTTCCATATAATGTAAAGGTTCCAGGAAGACCTGGAACCCTTAATTTAGTAAAGACTTTTTACAATAGTAACCTTTTAAAAGGCTGTTCATGCTCACAAACCTCATTAATAGTTCTTTAAGGAACCAAAAGTGGTTCCTCTGTGGTTCAGGAAACCTTTTGTGATATTTGTGAACCTTTTGTGATGGGTAATCTTTTTATAGAAGGTGTTTGGACCTACTTTGATTTGTTAAAAAGGTCTTTGACAATATTTTACAAGAAATCAAACATTCTCTTTTCCTTCCATGCAGTTTTTTTGTACTACTGAACTGGAACTAGAAATTCTACATCTTGTATATTCATTTTGGTGCAGCAGCCTAAATTGCTAGCTAAGTGCAGTATCTCATGTCTTCTACCATTTTTTTTTCATCCATTCTCCTCTGCTCTCCGTACCTGTTCTTACAGCTATATAACTATGAATGCAAGCTTAGATCTACCATGCTAGATCAAGATCAGTCAAGCCAGAGACGTATATGCAACATGCAGATTGACCCATATACTCATATATAGTAAAACTGTTAAATTGTTTTGGCCCACTTTTGTCAAGGTTAAAATTAAGTCATCGGCTTCTACTGTTCATCATGTTATTAATGTTATTGAGCAAAGCCTTTTCTGCCTTTCGAAAACTTTTACTGCCTTTTCAGCTGATGTTAGATTCGTAACTCATCAGTAACATTTATTCATCTAGCTTGGCTGTTTTCTTTCTACAGGACTGGTTCACAGTGTTGGAGCACTATCACAGGATGAACGCCACTATCTCAGACCTCATCATGGGAAATACTTACTCTTTCAGAGTCTTCTCTGAAAACAAGTGTGGAATGAGTGAACAGGCCACTGTTACAAAGTCCTCTGCCACCATCCAGAAGACAGGTAAGCCAGAATTCTCTCTGGTCATCTGTATTTGGTGTGATGTCAGGTGTTTAGAACTACGGCAGGGTCTAAAGTCTGAAACCACATTGAACAATTGTTTATTTATTTTATATTATATTTATTTATTTATTTATATTATTATCATGTTAAGACATTTGTTAAGGTCAGAGTTTTTTAGGGATTAGATGACTCTCTGGTGGAATTGATCTACTCATCAGAGGCTTTTTCACAAACGTTTGGGGTCTATGGCAGCTTACCAGCATATTAAGTACAAAACAGAAGCATTTTCACTAGTGGTCTCAGACTTTTAGCCCCCATTGTAAATAAAACAGCAGTCAGGCTTTGGGATATGTTTGGGATATGAATGTAGAGAAAAAGGGATTCCAGCTGACAAACACCTGCATGTTATGATATTTGTCCACCAGGAATTGACTATAAGCCACCACTGTACAAAGAGCATGACTTCAGTGAGGCCCCCAAGTTCACCACTCCCGTACAAGACCGCAGCACCACTGTGGGCTACAGCACCAAGCTGCTGTGCTCCGTCAGAGGATTCCCTAAGGTAAATTAGTTCACTTCAGCTTTATTTCTTCACTGCAAACTGACTGTAGGAGTTGAGTTCTTGTTCAGTCTTGAAGTTAGAGGGTTGATAGCCGTGCTGGTCGGTCCTCAGCTAGACTGAAGGTACCCCAAAAGGAGTCAATGAAGCATGAAGAAACCCATGTTCTCCTCATATATCCGTAACACACTGTTTTGAGTCTTTAAGTGCAGCTAGGTCTCCATTATCAGCACTGACAGCAGTGCACTGAGCCTCCATTGTGTGGCTGCAAAGCTAGAATTCGAATGACCTCCGGAATCTGACAGTCAGCTTAGCCTCGTAGACACCGCAAGCCCTTGGGATGGATGATAAATAGAATAGACGCACACTGGCGCAGGTCGGATGAGTAGCATTCTTCTGCTATGTGGTCCAGAGACCCCTGACTGTGGTCCACTTAACGCATGTGGGAATGCATAGCAGGGATCTAGTCACTCAGTGGCTATGCGACAAATGCTTAGCAGCTTAATTTGACCAGCACTGAGGCATCAAACTGTTCCACAACTAATACTTAATTCCAGTGAATTATGCCTCTAAAGTTTTCAGAAATTATGGACCAAACTAATTTTTTTCCTTGCTTTCTTTTTCTCCGCAGCCCAAGATCATATGGATGAAAAATCAGATGATCATTGGTGATGACCCTAAGTTCAGGCAGATCAACAACCAGGGCATCTGCTCTCTGGAGATTCGCAAGCCTGGTAACTTTGACGGTGGTGTGTACTCCTGCAGAGCCATGAACGAACATGGAGAGGCTACTGTCTCCTGCAAGCTGGAGGTCAAACGTAAGTCAGCCGGACAATAAGCTCAGCAGGTGCTGAGAAACAATGCATGGCAGCAATTTATGCACTGGTGGTTTGGGCAGCGGGTTTTAGCATGGTGACTGAGGTTAATAAGTGTCAGAGACACTGAACACCAAAAGGGCAACAGCACTCATTTTCTTGCAAGCTGTAGTATGATATAAATAAATATTTGGCTATGTAGCCCTGAGGTGTTCTAGACATGTACTGATATTCAATAAAATGCAAAAACACAATATTCAAACACGTGATGTTGTTCACGTGGACACTTCTAAAAATGTCCATCTCACTTTCACCAGAGAATTTCACCAGAAATCATATGTACATTTGACTTAAATGCAAATTTTTGTTCAAAATGGTAGTTTGTGGCATAAACTGAAGAAATTTCTGAATTT
The DNA here is from genome assembly GCA_023558415.1 of Piaractus mesopotamicus. Lineage (NCBI taxonomy): Eukaryota > Metazoa > Chordata > Actinopteri > Characiformes > Serrasalmidae > Piaractus > Piaractus mesopotamicus. The sequence goes on from JAILXH010160237.1 coordinate 11,078, forward strand.
CTGGCTTTGTTAGATCACATTCTTTACATATAAACACAGCAACAGCCTTCAGTAACTGTGTTGTTGGTAGGAAAGAGTAGTTAAAAAGGCAGAAATCGCCACATTCTGCATTAGCCTTAAATGGTTAATGCTGTCACATTGTGATCCCATGCTTTGTTTGATGTTTGTACAGCTGTTTAAGTCTGAGCACCTTCACAGCTCACAGTAACGGTCACAGTGCTGTCCTTTAAACTCAATGTGCTGTCTAGAGCAGTGGATCTCCAACTGGGCCACATTTTTGCTAATACCCAACTCACAACGCATAGGAATAGAACAAAAATATGGACCATCTGGGGGGTCTTGAGGAGCAGTTTGAGAACCACTGATCTAGAGAACCAATGGTCTTCCACCTGGCCAAAAGAAAATCTAAGGGAGAGCAAAGACATGATGCCCATTAAAGTACATGAAAAATGCATGTGTGTACACTGTTATTTAATACATGTAGCCTTTTTTTCTTATCCTAATACAATATCATGATAGCATCGAAAAACAGTGATAAAAGGTTCGGTAATTAACATGACATAGTTTTATATCGGCACATGCCTAACTCATCTTCATTTCAGAATTGGCCAAATTTAGTTCTTATAAAAAACAGTCAAATTTGATGATGACCACATATAAACTGATTATGTACTGATGCATAGTACAGTCCTAAATGGACCCCTGTGGTATTTGGGTGATTTCCATAGGCAGTTATCAAATTAAACTCTGTGTTATGGTTCCCTGATATTAATGTAATCTGCTTTAAGTCATGTTAATAGTTATGTTTATTGCTACTGATCTGTCATCTGTTCTAATGCTAGGAGTGTTATTACTCTTTAGCCACTTAGCGGCTTAGGCTTACTGAACCAGACACATTTATTGTATTTGTAAAGTCATTTAAAGTCTTTTAGCGACTGAGTTAAGATGTCGCCATGTCTGGCCGCTACAGTCATTGCTGTCATTTCAGTGATAGTGCCTTGTTGAAATTGCTAACCTATTGATTTAGATGCTAACATGAAGCTATTTTAATGTATCATACCAGACATGCTTTGACTGAGTTTGAATAAAGCGATATGGCTAACTTGGAATGTTTTCCTTCCCTAACAGAGCCAGTGATTGCCGATGCTGACAAAAAATAAGTTGTAAAGCCACATTCATGCAGGTCAGTGTTGCCAGCATGTGACATTAAAAATAGCTGTTTGTTTGTTTATTTATTTAGTTAATACTCTATTTCCTGATCTCTTCGTCATTAAAAGCATGTCACAAAAATTAGGCATTAAAGTTTCTTGGCGGAAGGGTTCCAAATAAGCAATTTCGAGTCCTAAGTTTACGTCTAATTTGGGTCTTGACAAGACATCTGTCTTCCCCCCCTACACGCTGACCTTACATGGTGGGTACTAAACTTGGCGAGCGCAGCCCCTGCTGCTGGAGGGGGGCTGAGTGGTTGTGCTCCATAAATTAAATCTGGTGTGCCTCCATATGTGTACAACGGGAGACCCAATCACATTTCCCTGACTCAGGACCGGGCTCCCCATTAGGCCCTGGGGAGCCCACAGTCATTCATTTCCAGCCCTTACGCTAATAAACCCTTCAGCCCACATGCACTATTTAGCACGTTCAATTTCTTTGTTTGGGCGGACTCACATTTACTCGTCCTGTGTACGCTGTGAATATTGTAATAGTCATAATGATAATGCATCAAGAAATTGCTTTGAAAAGTCAAATGAGTTTGAGATTCGAGTTAAATTCTGACTGTTTAAACAAAAGGAGGAGCTAAAACCGTGTGTCGTTTCTGCTGCTTCAGCTGTCGTATATAGTGCCAGAGGCCACTGACACCTGTTTCTTGTTCTTTCCTGTCTGCATATGTTCCAGTCCCAAATTAGGAGCAGCAGGAAGAGAGTGAGTCCTTTCAAAAGGTGAGGAGTGACTCTGTACCACTATATTAGACCACAGACAGTTCTGTTCAACAGTTTGGAATCACTGTTTTCAAGGATATAATACAAAGTTGGTAGTATACAGTGATTGTAACATCATCGCTGTCAAAAGAACAAATTTTATGATGAATGGACCCATAGAAATGGCCAATAGAAAACTGCAGAAACATAAGATCTCTTCAGATTAACTTGTATTTACAGTAAAGAACGTTTTTGCTTCCTACTGTTCCTGTCCAACTTCATAGGTTTAAAGTAATCTGTAGGACAAGATGAAGCTGTAAATAAAAATTAAACCATTTTAGATGTGTCCAGAATGATGACCAGAGCTGCATAAGATTATGAAGTGGCTTTTAATTAAGTTATAATACAATCAATATTCAGAATTCATCATATTTCACAAGTGGAGATCAAATATCAAGGCAGATAACTTGACGAAAGTAATGTAGAGCAGATAATTACAGGAAATTTCATTCTATTTTTATTTGATTCATTATATTCACTTCAGAAATACTAAATAAAATAGCAAAAAAATATTTTGACAGATAGTTTGATGTATTGAAATCCACTTTGTATCAGCTACTATTGTATATAAAGTAACATATTTGCTTAATGTGTCAAATAATTCCAAACTTCTGAATAGTACTATGTTCTATAGTTGAACAAAGATCATGAGAAACAGTACCAAATGTCATGCATATTAAACTTGTCTTTCTATCATGTATTCATAAAATGATGTTTAATATTTGATCTTTCTTCTTTTTTTTTTAGGATTTTGAAGACACTGGTTGCCGAAATGAAAAAGAAAAACATGAACTGTACATATGAAGACAAAAATAAAGAGACATTTATCGCCTTTTTCGTATGTAACACTCTGGCTCTTATATTCACGTAGAGACGTATATATACCATTGACTGCTTGTGGTTGCGATATCTATTTAAATATTTGTGTCTATTTATGTATCTGTTTCCCCCATACCTGTCGCTGTCCTATATTGTAAAGCTGATCAAGTTTCCACCAGTTCTATGGGATCATCTGCAAAAAGGGGAAACTCGTTCAACTTTTCAGTGTTTGTTAAAAATAAATTCACGCCTTCGATTTGTTCTCTTTGTTATTATTATTATTATTATTATGCTAAAACAAATGTACAAATATGATTACAGCTATAGGAATATCAAGTATCAATGTGTTAATCTAAAGCACTTGAGCTTCTTAATATGCGTAGGTGCTTCTTTAAATGGGCGAACATGAAACAGATAGCATAACAGAGCTGAACATTAAGCCAATTTGTGCCAAATGAATTCTCACCATGACGCAAAAGGCCTTTGCGACAAACGTAAATGCAGCTAAAAGCAGATGGGTCAGTGAAGGTCACTGAAACATGCGCACATACACAAACATGGGCAGAGCAGAGGCATGGGAACAGGCCCACATCGTGCAGGCATGTCACTCATCCAAGCTGCACCAGCAGGTATTCAATGGCCCTTCCATGTGGTTCTATGCATGACGTTCATTACCACAACTTCCTAGAGAGCCTAGCATAGCGATAAGTGCTTTCCTTCTGCTAGATGCCTGTCACGTGCATCCCTCATTGTTACTGCATCCCTCATTGTTGTTTAGCAGCATTTCATCACATTAGCCACACATTTACAAGTGTTTCACACAATCAACAAGTATTATACATTTAATTTGGGGAAAAAGTGAAAACCTGTACATGTTAGTGCATCAAGCTATGGATATCAGCCACATAATTCTATACTGCACAATAGGTGGCACTAATATTACATCAGTAAATCATTGTTCTTACTGGAACTGATCTCAAGTCAGTCCCTTTAGCAACTCATCTGCCTAAACCAAATCTGAACTGAACATTACTAACCCCAGATCTACCCTGAGGCACTAAAGACTCTACATGCTAACTGAAACTGCAGCACCCTCTGCTGCCAGCAACCAGAATAGCAAGTCATCAAGATATCCAGGTGACACATAATACACACAGCAAGAAATAAATCAGAGTGAGCTTTGGTTTTTCATTCTTTGACAACAGTTGCAGAAGTCTCAAAAATAAAGGTGCCTAAATTCTTTGCCTGATGCCATAAAAGAGACATGTTTGGTTCCCCACAGTACATTTCAATTGATTGTTCTTTAGAGAACCATTTTTGTAAGTGAGATATGAGAGTTTCAAGAACATTATTGGTGTTCAAAGAACCTCAACATAAGGTAAAGGTCCAAAGTTTGCCCAAGAACATTTGCTTAAACCCACTGTAACCCCACCCCCCTCACCCAATTAGACAGCAAACATTTTTATACTAGACGTAACATAAAATTTTCATCAAGTTGTTAAGCAAATTAAATCTACCTGCCTTCTTTATTTGTATAATATATTGTCTTTTTGGCCCTCCAACACAACTTTGGCCCCTTAAGACAAAACATTTGGGAACTCCTGTTCTAGAAAGAACCCTTAAATTGGTATAGAACCGCTCCATTATGTGAAGGTTCTTTAAACCTTTAAAAATGTCTTCACATTCTTAAATATGATTGTCAAATATGATTCTTTCAGGAGCCAAAAAATGGTTTGTCTATGGCATCGCATGCAGAACAGGTTGTGGCACCTGGTACAGAGACTGAAACCCTTTCTGTTTGTTGTAGAGAAAAGAAACTAAACAGAAACATGCTTAGGAGTGGACAAATGGGGACGTACAAAAAAATGGGGACATCTGATACTAACTGAGGGGCAGACGGATGTGCCGAGTTGCATTTATTACAGGACTTTCCCAAAACTCATGGTCATTCATGGTAAACAATGGCAGGTCAAAAATCAGGAAGATAAATGTGACAGGAGTAAAGGACTACAACAAACAGGAAAAAGGGAGCTAGAAACAGTGAACACAGCTTAGAATTGAAGTCCAAACACATACAAACAGTTATATAGAGCTATAATACATACAACAACCTAAACACAGACCAAAAATAATGCAGAACAAACAAGACACAGGTGGCAAAGATGGTGAGTGGCGGGAGCCAGGCTGGAAATGGAGTGGACAGAGTCAACACAAATGAGTGGGGGTTTCATGACTCTTCTGAAACTCAATTTAGGTATTACATTGGGTATGTGTTGCCCTAACACATCTACTTCAGCTCAGGAAGGACTTGTTAGTTAGCTGATTAGATGGATCAAGTATGTTAGAGCAGGAAAAGCACCATAAGATAGAGTGCAGGGCTACTCCAGGACCAGGGTAGGGAATTCAAGTTAACGAACAGGGAAAACTGGTTTTCAAAGCAGATAATGTACTACAGACATTCACAACCAGCACTTCTTTGCCATTGCATTTGTTATTTAGTCTATTGTTATTTGCAGCAATTAGGACATTGTCAGATGATGACACACCTGATCAGGTTGATGGTGCTTGTCATTCGTTGGTATTGTGTCAGGCCAGCTGAGCAAACAAATGACGCTCAATGCAGGACTCAGGGCTAACTAAATGGATGAATCTGAGAATTAGATTATACATTTACTGTATGAAAACAGGCCCCAAATCAACTCTGTGTTCTGTAGGAACTTTAAGATGCAAGCAATAGTAAATTTACTTTGCTAAATAGTTCATATAACTGCCAATGATTATGTATGAGTAGCTGAAAAATGCATGAATTTTTTCAGTCAGTTGTAACAAGCTGAATCCTGCTGTGATATTCCTGAAGGTAGTGAAACAGCATGATTTGGACGTCTGCCATGCTCCGAAACATTTTGCTCCTGCATCCGTATGCAATAAATCTAATCATGGAGCCAGCACTTTGTGTCCCTGTGTCCATTTGGCATTGAAAGACATACCACTGATTTTTCAACATCAATACTTCAATACTATCAGTTCCAAAGCATGAATAATGAAGAAATTAAATGAACACTCAGTTTTGTTGAATATAGATTATTCATCAGTCCTGAACACTCAGAGTTCATATTGGTTGTATGTATGTTTATTGTATCTTTGGGCATTTCTACTCTATAAAATCATAAACCCGTTTTACAGCTCCACCTAGCTGTCTGGGCCAGGCCTAAATTTATTGCATTGATTTCAGATGCTGGCATGGGCTCCATCAAACCCATTTAATTAGTCCTGAGTCACCACAGAGCAAACTGAGAGAAACTAGAGGGGAGCCTGAAGCATTCACTGAACCTTTTTAATGCAGTAAGTTAGCCAAGAAGAGGCCTGAACATTCTTATTCCTTTCAACAAAGAACCCACCAGCTGTTTATCTTTGTTATGAAAGTCTGGCTATTTCCACATGGAAGTTGAAGTGCGAGTTGCACACAACCAATGCCTCCCTGCAGTCTTTATTCATTTAGTGAGAGCACATTAGCTAAATGCTAATAGCACCTCAGTGTTAAAAACCACCAACTTAATGTGATAAGAGGCTAGCACTCAGCACTGCAGGATGATGCACTTTTTCTCTTTCTCACACACAAACACACACACACATACGTTTATGTTCCTGTCTTTGTGGGATATTTCCACTGATTTCTGTATTACTATAGCAAAATAATGCTAAATCTACCCTTAACCCAAACCTAGCATTTGCTTTATTAACCAAAATATCATTTTCAGGGTCAGAGTGGGACTCGTTTTTGAGTCACAGACCAGCCCAACCCAACTCTGCCTTCTTTCAAAAAAGAGAAGGAAAACTGACAGCAAACTTCGGCCAACTTAGCCCAGAAAAGCTAGTTAACTACTGTGTTAGCTAAATTAGGTTAGCTGACAGCTTTTTCCAAAATCTGGGCATTTTCATCTTCTTCACTTCATGCTTTTAGATGTTTGCTATGAAAATATAACCAACCTGGGCAGCCAGTGTTAAAATAAAAACTAAAGGAGGCTTTTATCTTAAATGTAGCATAATCATGACAGTTAGTATTGTACAAACAAATACTAGCTAAGTTCCTGTCAGCGTTTCTCACTGTCTACCTGCATGTGATATTTTGGAGCACTCTCCAAAATCCTCTTCAAGTGCTATTTTTTCTTGCCTTCTCACTGCCACCTACTTTTGTGCTTGAGGCCACTGCTGTCCATTTTCAAGGGATTTATGAATTTTAATATTTCATTATTTCATAGGATTTTATTCCTGTAGGACACTGCCTGTTGTATTCAACAGCACCACATTTAGACCACCACACCAAATTTGAACAGGCTAATCTCTACCCACTCAGACTCATTACATTAAAATTTATGCATTTGACAGCATGCTCTTATCCAGAACTACCTACAGTTCAATCTTGTTACAGACGTTGGTGTAGGACTAGGAGCCTTGCCCAAGAGCTAGTGTAGTGTGATGTGTCAGCAGTTTTACCCATTAAACAGCACCAGCCATGGTCATTAGCTGACCCAATAAAATCAGCAAACCAGGGCTGCTGATTTACCCCATTAAATTAATACAATCACAGGCCGAGCAAGCTCACCTGTTAGTTAGGCCTTCAGGACCTGGATAGAAGTCCTAACTCGTCAGACTGCTAATAATTAGGAACTGACTGTGCAATCAGAGAATTGCTTTTTGCTTTACAATGGGTGGGATTCATTTTGTTAGAAAAAATGTCACTCCCAGTCTTTGGAAAGTCTGTCACTGACTGTGAATATGCGTGGTCATCTAACCAGGTTTCAGTCAATTGTTAGGAATAGAAAACAGCAGCGGCAGCTTTATGCCAGGACTCTTCACTGAAGGAGTCAATATAAAACTAACACATACAAGGTGTAATATATCTTCATATGTCTGTTACAAGCTTCAAATAAAACATGGAAAGTCTGTTACAAACTTAAGCGCTAACATACTCCCAGAATCCCATAGGGGCGCTAACAGAAGTTAGCATTATCATAGAGGTGTTTTTTTTCCTCGTTTTTGATCAAGCGTTGACGTCTACGGCCTGAACTGAAGGTCTAACTCTATATTAGTTACAGTTTAGCTGCTCCAGACAACCTTTATTTTTCTGTTTCACTTATAACCCGAATCTGTAGTTTTGTACATTTTTGCTAAAAAGGACTTGTAAATGTAGCTGCAACGTCAAAGATCCCTGTTTTCCTGTCATGGTGCAGACAAGCGGGTCCCCACAAATCACTGAATACAAGAAACGATCACACACACACACCCCGTGGGATGCTGAGCAGGGGTATCTGCGTCCAGTCTCCGCAGCGTTATCCGCTCCTCAGCAGTGCCTGTGCTTCCCCTAGCATCTCCCTCTTCCTCTCCTCTTTAACTCCCCCCTCCCTCCATCCCTATCCCTGCCTTCTCTTCCGAGTCTGATTTCTTCTACGAGTGGCTGAAGTTCTGATTTTCCGTTCCACCTTAAATGGCGCAGGCGCCAGAATGTAACCGCTGCACCGTTTAAGGTGGAACGGAAAATTCGAAAAAGAAGCCAACTTAAGCTTCATTAGGCTACAGTAGTAGAAAGGGGTGGAACAAAAAGTATTGGCTAAAAGGGGGCGGTCTCGCTGAGCCAATCAGAGAGGAGCGGTGCGCTGGTTGACCGGCTCGGCGACCAATCAGAAAGCGCCGCCGCGCGGCACAGCAGAGAAACGCCAGAGGCTGCGATGCTGAGGAACGATTGCAGAGCAGCGGAGTGAAAATGTGCGAGTGCGTCCCAAACCTGCACGCTGTCAGAGCTCATCTCTCCGGAGAGCGCGTGTGTATGTGTGAGTGAGAGAGTGTGTGTGTGTGAGAGAGAGAGAGAGAGAGAGAGAGAGAGAGACAGGGAGAGACAGGGAGAGCCGGGAGAGGAAGACCCCTGTGGGCACTGCAAAACATTTCTTAAAAAAAAAAAAAAAAAAGCAGGAGAAAGAGAGATAAGCGGAGGATAACGCAAAGTACTGTGATCTTTTTTCCTTTAGCTTTCTTGTTTTTTGTTTCTTACGTTTCAAGTGCCACTCAAAGTGTCCTGCGGCATCTGGTGAAGTTTCCCCTCCTTCCTCTCTTGGCGCAGTACACCTCAGCCCAAGGTAAGCACATTTCCTTTAGTACGTATTATAAGGTTCTTAGTTCTAAGTGATACTTTAAGCTACTCAGGTTCACAGCCACCTGAGATCAGCCCTGCAAATCCAGGGGAATTTAAAAGGTAACAAAACGTGCAATTAATACGAATTCCTCGTTAAAGACAGAAGTACTGCATGGAGAGGAGATGGGGAGGGGATAGGAGGAGGAGGAGGAAGGTCTGGAGGGGGGGGG
>JAILXH010160252.1:15476-39079 GCA_023558415.1 Piaractus mesopotamicus
TTTTCCCCCTCATAACACTCCGTTTGGAGTGTGCCTCTGAAAAACCAAGCCATGTAGCCCTAACACTTCGGCCTACCCCTCTATCTCAACAAAAATCGGGACACCCTAACCCTAGGCGTGAACGTGCAAAACAGAGGGCTAAGGGCTAAGTAGGGGCAAGAGGTGAATTTTTTATTTTATTGACTTCAAATAAATGAACTGTTTTTTCATTAAGAAATGAATGAAACTACATTTCAACAAATGAAAACAGTTTATTCTGATCCAAAGAGAATTCCTTTTCAACGAAACCCAATTAGATGGTCATGAAATGGTTCAATTTTGTTCCATCAATGATTGAACTTCATGCTGAGGTAACAAACTCTGCTGACTCTGCTTGCATAGAAATGTGTGGCATAATTGAGTTAAGTTCATGCACTGATTAATTTTGAGTGTAAGGGTTAAAAATGCGTACAAGAATGCCTTTTTGTTGTTGTTGTTGGTTTTATATATCCTAGCTGTCTTTTTTAACATGGAAACTGAATTTTCCTGGATTAGTTTTACCACAGGAAGTCCGACAATGTAATTTGTAAGGCATTTGACTGCGATTTGCACGGGATAAAGTATCTGTGTAATTTCCTCAAATTACTCCAAATAGCCTGGATTAAAACATCATTGCTTAGATTTTCACATCAGTGTTATGCAACAGATGGCACGCTTCCGAACAATAGTGGCAAATATTTCACCAAAAAAAATAAATAAATAACACGACATTGGACGAGGGACCAGACTCTACATCTCATTTCAGTGTGGGGTGTTGCCCGTCGTCATGAACTTGAAGATTAATCAATTTGGTCAAAACAGCTCCATTTAAGCAGTTGGCCTTGTCTTCACCTCATGAAAAAGAAAAAAAATGTAAGGCACCATTTTCCATTACATGGTATTGTTATTACATTATTGTGATGTCAATTTGAACAGGACTACTATTACTGAGGGAGCTCCAAGTTCAGCTAATTACAGAAGGTAATTCACTCCGGAATTATTACTTAGCAGATTTGCAAAAACTACTGACATATCAAGTTCTGGATTTGTACTGGACTCAAGCCTGGTTCTCTTCATTAAATCACTCAAATTACAGTGCCTGTCTTACAGTACATTCACACTAGCAAGTGACAAGTTGCTAATGTCCTCTTCAAGGCCAATTTATAGTCTAGGCGACAAGTGTCGCTCAACAAAAAAAAGCACTGCGGTCGACAGACGTCGCAGCGCTGTAGGCTTTCACAGTCCTGCGCCAGCAACACAACATCTTAACAGGACATCATCTGTAGTTTCTTGTATGATGATGCAGCTAATGAAGCAGCAGTGAAACCACACAGAACAGTCTGAAAACAGCTGCTACAGTCAAACTGCATTAATGGTAGGATTTTAAGCTGAAGGGTCGCTACGGCAACCAGAAGTACTACTTGTTTTCCACACGCGTTGCGCTTCACTCACGAGTTTTTTCTCCGTCACACAGGGTTACCAGATTCAAGGTTTTTCCAAAAATTCCAGTTTCTCTGAAAGTGCAGTGCAGGGAATAGTCACACTGTCGCAGGGTGCGTTTTCTGCTTGCACTATTTTTTAAAGTAATCACAGTTGTGGAAAACCAATTGAAAATGAAAACAAATCATCATATAAATGTATATTGATCCTAGTTCTGAATAGCTGGCAACCCATTCTGTTTCTGAAAACAGCAGTGCAGCAAGAAAGTAAACACAGCCGTACAACATAACCACGGCAACAATCCAGAACGTAGAATTGAGTTTCTACCAATCAGAGTGAGCGACAACATCAAATTGTGCCTGTTTTACGTCATTTTTTGTTGAGCGACACTTACCGCCTGGACTGTAAACTGGCCTTAAATTTTCCTCTTGTGGGTGCATTTGAGACTGCTCTTGTTTGGTAGCGACAAAAAGAGTAAAAAAAAAAATTGTTTGTTTTTGATATAATTTGACATAAATGCCTGTTGTCCTTTACATTATGTGTAAATTTCATGATGAGTGGACCAAAAGAAACGACCCAAAATAACTTTGAAATTCTGGTTCATTATAAGTAAAGCATGTTTTTTGCTTCTGTAATGTAATCATTTTGGGGATACAAGGGTTTGTTCTGACAGCAGCGATATATATTTATATACACACAAACAACCATCAATTTTTTTGAATTATTCAATGGTTGAGATGTAAACAGACATGCAGAGTGGTTTGATGTAAAATGGTGTTATTGCAAAGTTAGAATTTCTTTGCAATGACGATACAAACCACAATGTCTACAATGCAAATGTAGCCATTTTATTTACTAATCAGTAAACTTGCACGTCTTCTGAGTTTTTATATGTAATGCTAATGATGGTTAAATAGTGGGCAATCTGAAAAATACTTTTTCCTTGGGTACTAGTTTGCCTTACAATGCCCTGCTTGTACCTCTCCACCATGACCAGTTAAAAAAAGGTTGAAGCCAAAATTTTTAATCTCCCATCTCAAACAGACCCTCAGGCATCATCCAAAGTATCCATAAACATTTCATGTACTACTTTTCTGTGATGTAGCTTTTAAAGGCACTAACCACTCTAAACAACTGGTTCCTTTTGGCACCATAAATTTCACCTTCCCCTAGAACGGAGCATTTCGAATCATACTACTCTGAAGGACCCTTGACAATTTAATTAAGCATAAGTTTGGAAAAATTGATGAAACTTACTTCTAATTTGCACAAAGTAGAGAAAATCGCAACTTGCCCTGCCACCATGTCGCCTGTTGTTGAATTGTGGCTAAAAATCACCTACTCCTATGACTAGTCATGTGTGACCTGCTAATGAGAATGATTGTTAACTAAGCAATAAGACTACAGTAGGGACTCTCCATGCACATTCCTGCTTTTTCCTTGAATGTGGACAACTGGCAAAGCCAAGCAAGTGTCTTTCATTTAAAGGATTATTTAAGCAGTACAAAGACCAGGGTTCACAAATACAATGAGATGGTGAACAATGACAGCTAAAAGCAGATTAGTGCACAAAAAGTGGTGTCTAGGATAAATATTGAATTGCTCAAGCGCAAGTGTGAATCATATTTCATCAAATTGTCTTAATGACATGCTTCAGAAGATCTCCCATTAACCCCTCTTTTCTAGGTTGGGTTATTTAGCCATTCATTAGGCCAAGAGCGACAGTTTAAGAGGTTTTAATGTTAAATATCATATAAAAAGACTTGCGTGGGCATTTACATAGAATAAAGTTCTCTGGATCTTGCATAACATTATAAGATGATTCAAGAGATCTGTTATCCAGAAAGTTTCTCATGCAGATGCTTTTTCACTATGCTAAGCAAAGCTTTACCGCCTCTGCCAAACAATAGCAGAAACGGATATGGTCCCTTTATAAGTGTAAGCCACGTGTTTCTCCTGAGACTATCTTTTCAAATCCACTGGATCTTGTCAAATGATGGAGGGTGAGGTGTGGGTCAGCGCTCTAACAAGTAAATGTCATCCACAAACCTCTAATGCTTGACCACTGTACGCCCTTGTGCACTCTGTACGCTATGGAGACCAGTGGGCTGAGCTGAGTGTCTTGGCTGTCACATAGCATGCCATAGTGGCTTATCAAGGGAAGTTGCCAAGATGGAAAACGATAGTAGAAAGCCAGGGTCTTACATTCAACAAAGGATATAAGCCACCAGATTGATGCATTGAAGCATATGGAACAGATCCAGTTATTTTTTTTATTTTGTTAATTGCCAAAACTGGCTCTTTACCTAAAATATGATGATGGCATGAGAACATCTTCAAATGACATGCCATTGCATGGAGATGGACCTGAATCAGATAAATGAGCCCATGGACCAGAGCTTATTTGCTAGGTTGACAGGCACTCATTTGGAAACCTCATTTAACACTTTTGATATTCTCACAGACAGTGCCAATCTTAGCCTGGGGCCCTAAGCAAAACTTGCACATTTCACATTATTTGGGGTGTTTTATTAGCTATTTAATGCACTTCAAAGGCAGTTTGGAGCCATTTCAGATTCACCCGATGGCAGAAATTAGCATTGCAAAAAGCGAGTGACAGAAAGCTTTCTAACATTTATGATCACTTGCTCACACCTTAATGAAACAAGAGACCATAATAACAACATATATAAATGATACAGCAGATACAGACCTGTATCTTCTTGTTTTATCTCACTGTCAGCAGCTTTTTTGTAATTTTTCAGCCACTGACAGGTAATGGTGCTTCTAAGCCATCCTGTCACGTCTGCTACTACTATGTCCATATGGATGGCAGAAAAATGCCACGACTCCTTGTTGTTACATGTGCCTAGTCATACTTTGACTAAACATCACAAATTGCTGAGGCCTCTACTTTAGAAATCCATAATGGCTTATTTAATAAATAACTGTATTTCAGCAGGTGGGACAACTTTAGTAATTTGTGTATAGGAAGAAGCAGCACTGCTTGTGGGCCCAGACGTGAGCTCCTAAACAGTTCCTGTGTATAGGAACAAAGAGAGTAGTTTCTAAACCAGTCCAACACTTTGTGAAGGCAAAGCTCAAATTATTGTAGGGCAGTAGGGAATTTCACTGCAATTTTTACACAGGCCTTGGAAACAATCTCCAACCAATAGCCTCAAGTCAAATATTTCTGCTATAATACGATTGCAAGACTGTGTAGACATCAAGGAGAGAACAGGCTTCGCAGCTCACGACAGTTAAAACTTATACCCAAATGATGACCACATTAAAATTGGACAGCTAAGATGTAAGTTACACAACAAAGTGGAGGAAAAATGCAAACGACTTAAAAACCTAAGCAACCTGTCACAGCAGGCATGAAAAATGTTTATGGATAGGGTGACACTGGGAGCAGGAGGGCAGCATTGGGGCAGACAGTAGCAGGCAAATGTCAACATGAAGGCAAAGCCAAATCCTGGACATTTTAGGCAATTTACAAGTTTAATCAGACATGTTTTAGGTCCCAAAAAGAAAAAGTCCTGGAAAAGTCCTGGAAAAAGTGGAAATATAGTCACCTAATATGGTCCATTTATGTCTTGCCTTTGATGACTTGATGCACAGAATTAGACATTCACATTAACACAAGCTAACGTTTTTATTTATGTTTGGCTTTGGAAACAGGTAGAAAACACACTCTGCACTGTCAGAGAATCAGGTCACTTTCACAGCTCCCAAAGAAACATTTTATGACTGGATCTTATGATTCAAAAGCGTGACATGTTACTTGAACCCTGATACATAACAGTGACATATCCTTGCCGTAAACATGTCATGGCAGATGTCATGTTATCATGGGTTTTCATGACAGATTTTTGTCTATAATATAACAGTGTTACAATTACTAGTAATTGTCATGACAGATGCTGTAATTTTTGAGGTCATGACAGTTTATGCCACATGCTAATTTATGTTAAGTGTACTCTAGTTAGCCATCACAATGATCATAAGCAGTTCTTATACCAGCAAGGAAGACCACACTACTTGTTGGACCTAACAAAGCTAAAACCTCAGATTTTTTTAACAAGAATTACATTTTGAGCAAGCAAATTAATTAATAGTAAAATACCTCAGACTTCAGTCACCTATTAATGTTACTCTGAGGGAGCAAATGTTTCTGACATCTAAAAGAAGCTGTTAATTTGAATTCCAGCCTGAATGAGTGCTCGCGCTTTTTCAGAAATGTCAGATGCTAAGGCATCACTGTGTATTTGCAACTCCGGCAGTATAATCGCTGCCTCTTTTTGACATTTGCCAGTGTCTACACCACTGGGGAGGCTGACTAAAGAGACCATGAAACAAATGCTTCGTAGAAGAGAACGTAAGGAAGGTCCATGTGCAAGTATCTTTGAGTATCTAATGATTACAGGTATCTTCCAGGTATGGGTACTGCTTATGGGCAGGGCTTCATTTGTACATTAACACCAAGCAGTGATGAATCTAGCAGATTGATGGGGTAGGGACCAAAAAAGACATTAGTCACGCAGCTCAGTATGACGTTTTCCCCTTATTGTTGGAATTTACTTACGAGTGTGATAACGAGGTCCTCAAGCATTTTATGCTGTCTCACAAGAGTTTTTTTTTTAAAACTAAACAAACAAGATTTTTCTTTATTCGTCTCTACAGATCAGTGGTCACCAACCCTGATCCTGGAGCTCTACCTTATTGCAGAGTCTAGTTTCAACCACAATGTTCTACACCTGCTCCATCTAATTAACTTCACCAGAAGTCACTGACTGGCTGGATCAGATGCATTAGTGTTGAGGGGTAGCATGTTAGATTCAGGCTGGAATTCTGTATGGAATTCAGAATGGAACTAGCAAAGCAGATCTCCAGGAAAAGGGTTTGTGACCACTGGTATAGACTGTCACATAAATGTAGTGCTGCAACAACTAATCAGCGTTATCAATAATGTCCATATGACAAATCGTTGGCAACAAATCTTGTTATCGATAAGTCGTGATGAAGTTTGCACTCCCTATTTACATCACCTGACCAAAAGAGAGAAAACACAGACGACAGAGACTACAGTACAGGGTTATGCATGACTAAAAAAAAGTATAAAAAAAAAACAAAAAAAAAGGAACACTTCACTTTAACATCATCTAAAAAGACGATTTCCTGTAAGATGTGCAAAACTCTCACCTGTGATGGCAGCATGACTGGCATGCATGAGAATCTAGAAAAACACATCCATGGCAGAAAATAACAAAAGCCCAGCATGGAGAGTAAACCCGCAGTACAACTGCAGTGAAAAGCTAAAAACAGTGTGTTTTGCGCCAAACTCTGATTTTGGTTGAGGCAAAAAAAAGCATGGCTGAATTTACGTATAAACTGCATAGCTATAGTATACTTACTTGTTGCTTGTGCTCTTATTCTCAAAGATCTTCTCTATGAGAATTAGTCCAATAACATTTTGGTCATGCATCGTTCCTTTATTGTTTCCGAACCCGTCACACTGAGTAATACAGGGTTTTTGAGGGCGGTGCAGACGGCATCTTGTGGCATTGTTAATCTTGATAAAAATAGGTAGAAGGAGCTTAGAAGGGTTTATGTTTGAAGGAGCACTTCTTGCAAAACAATAATTCTATAATTATTTTATATTTTAACCTGTTAAAAGAAACACTGTATATGACGTGAAATATTTTGCTATTGACAGACTATTAGCCACCACACATTTTATTTCCTGATTAATCGCTTAATCGAAGCCATATTCAACTGATTTGATCCGGCACTTATTTCAGTGGATATAGCATTTCTTTAACATATTAATTACATAGGGCTGCAACTAAGAATGATTTCCTTAAAACTTTCTGTTCCAGAAAGGTAAAAATGGGTAAATCTGAATTTTCTTATGTTGAAATTTGTCTGAGATGAAAGAATATTCCTAAAATGTCCCAAAAAGGTTGATTAAGGAATATTTTCTTAAAGAACTGTGATCTTTTGTTGCTGACCAGAGTCTTGTTCTGCCTTGATACTGATCTTAATCGTATAAACTGAAATGCAATGCTGATGGAAAACAGCAACTCTGGACTGCCTTTCTCTGGGAGTGTTCATAACCCTGGCTCCTGGGTTAAGTGTTCAGTCAGTAGGAGAAGCTTGTTCCATATGTGCATGTAACCACGCTTAACACCTCCCACTGTTCCTGACCACTGAGGGTCCGCCTGATTCAAAATACCCTCAAAGCCGTGCTTCATGTATTCAGTCCTCCAGGTACAAGCGCCTGCTTCTGATTATACATCATTCCTCTTGTTCTCTGTGCCTCTGCCCGCTGCGATACTGTAGATTAGCTCTCAATCACAGCATGCTCGTCCACCACTCTAATAACAGTAATCCTGTCAAAGGATTTGGGGCTGAATAAACTCGGAACGAGAGCCAACCTCTGTCTAGAAATGAGCTCACTAAGGATTCAAGGGTGCATAGGCGGATTCTGCAAATGCAACGTGGTATATATAACACAACATGTCATTTGCCAGTACTTCATATGTTGCTCCAAAGACACAATCAACAGTAAATGGAGGAGAATCTCGACTCGCTCAAGAGGTATTCATTATGCCCAAAAGCCTTAAGAGTCTTCAGAGAAACTACACAATAATAGGGAGACGAAGAAGCCGGAGACCAATGGGTGCCCTCTGTATGATTAGAGACATTGCTTTGAGAGAGATCAAAAAATGCTCCACTTCAAGCCACTTGTTCTTTGTTGCATTTATCTTCATATTACTCGACTTGACCATACAAATAAGGCACAATAATGAATATGCTGACCTGTATACATCCAGGTGTGCATATCCAAATGAATGGTTGACAATAAAGCAAGCCTTTCTGCAACTAAGCCCAGAAAAGTATAGAGTGTAAAGCAGATCTTCCAGATTTTGGAAATGAAACCTATGCAAATATACTGTGAACACTGCATTGCTTGTTCATTAGCCAGACAGAAACTGACCACTGCTAAAGGGCTACACTATAAACCCCAACTTTGAAAAGTTACTCATATTTTAATTGCATAATGATGATACATTTTCAGCTGATGCAACTCAAAATGTTTATTCCTATCAGTCAGTATCATTGACCTGCAATGAAACACACCTACCATTGCATACGTTTGTGTTTTGCACTTCAATATTTTTGACAGAACCGTAAAGTGTAATATATCCCCAGATTCAACACAACCTGAGCTAATAAAATGCCATTTACATACTTCTACACATTATATTTGTATATTTGTACATAAACCACAGTAGCACACACAAAGCGTTTAATTTTTTACAGTTTTCACTGAAAAAAAGTTAAACCATAATATAAAAAGAAAAAGTTTTCTAAAGTTTTTAATTTTTGCCCTTTTTTTTGCGCAGTGTAAAAATCTCTCTAGCTAACACTACTGAGGAGCAGTGACGCTTTAAAGATAGAATGAAATTTCATGTTGCGGGAAAAACAGACAGTTCTCAATGATTAAACCCTACGATGGAGAAAACATAGAGACTAACATTCAATGAAACGGCACTTTTATGTTTTAACAGTACTATAAAATGTTAGTTTTGCTTACTTACATACTTGTGTGTTTGTTTATTAGACTTTGCCACTCACAAATACAAGTGCCTAAATGCTGTTAAGGATATGACTGAGAGAGCAGAGAGCGGCTCTAGTGCTAACAAAGCTAAAAATTCTAGCCGATGTTATCTAGATCCAGAAAGAGTGGAAATATATTCCTGACAAACTAACGTTGGCACATCGTCCAGAAATGGGAGAAAATACCTTATGTAAGACAATGAGTTTTTATCAGCATCCAGTGTTATACCAGTTTGCTGTAGTTTCTGTTTACGTGCTGGTTGACCAGCATACCAACATCCGAGTCTCCTAGCATATTACATCACCAATTAGAATGGGACGTTGATGTGTCGATTGCTAAATATTAAAATCCTTACTTTGCAAAGAGTTCACAAAGGTGACATAAGCTAGGTAGGAAGCTGTGCTAACACTATTAGCATTTATGCTAGCCTCCACAGACAGAGTGTAGAGTGGAACAGGGGTAAAAAATAAGCTTTGCTTGATTCTACACATGATTGTGTAACTGCAGACATTTGCGTTTGTGACCACAGAAGCTGCTCTTTATTATATAATGTCAGCACAAGTAGTGTTAACCTGACTAAGCAAGCTAATTAGCCAAATGAAACATATTTAGACTTATACATATAAATTGACCTGGGGACCTTCCGGTCCAAAGTGCTGCAAAGACTATAGTTTACCCTCATCCAACGCTCTGAGTTCAGTTCATGGAGGCCTTGCTAATTAGCTGATGAGCTGACTCAGGTGTATTTAATGAGGTGGTGTGCTGAAGTCTGCAGTGTTTTGGCCCACAAGGACTGGAGCCTGGTACATGTGCTCTGATGGTTCCAGCTGTCAATCCAATGGTGGAAAACGAACTAGAACTAGAACTGTAAGTTCCACTGGTTCCTGTTTGGGTCAATGATGGATTCTACTGGTTTTCATATACACGGGTCATTCTAACCAGAAGCAGTTCAGAAACTAGCCACAACAATAGTACACTTTTATAATAGCAGTACAAAATGAACTGGCAAACTACAACACAAAAGACCATCAGGGATAAAACAACAAAAACCTATTACATGATATAACCCCAAATTGACTTCATTTAAAGATCAGCCTTCCAGCAGGCTTTACATCTACTAATATGATGTCAGACAAAATGCCGCCTTGTCTAAATCATTCAGGTGCAGGGAAATTTATGATTTATGGCGTCTTTTCACCCGGCAGTGCAGTGCAGTACGGTACTGTTACTCCATGATCAAGCATGTTGCTGTCATTACTGCCAAGTGAACCATACTTGAGTATCTACATAGAATTGTGTTACTCTTCTTGCAAGGGTACCAAGTGTGCCAAACTAGAACATATGGGTGGAGCCAGAATTAGTATAATCAACTGAATGGTCAAACACAATCATTAGCAGAATCATCATGTGTCATCACTGAAGTCAAATGTCATTTCTAAAAACACCAGCCAGCTAGCTAATCAGAACCCTGAGTAAATGGTAAATCGTAGCTTGAGGCTCCTTCATTGTTGTTGCTGAGGTTTGTGTTGGTGGCTAACAGTTGCGTGAGGAAAAAACTGCCAACTTTTATGGTTCTGTATTGAGAAATGAACACAGGTACTCAACAAGTGTATGGATTGGTAACCATCAAGACGTACTGCATTGTCTGGTGGCACCTTCAGTATATCTGCTGAAATATATTGTAAGCTTTCTTTAGTCAATCCAAATAATTAATTTCATCAACAAGATGAACCAAAAAGATACGTTTGTCTAATAAAGTAGCCAGTAAGTGTACACAAGCAGAAACCCTGGTCTGCTTGTTACACTGTACTAGACCACCACTCCACTACCATGTTAGTGTCACTCCTGTGCTGAGAATGGTACACTATCCAAATAATATTTGGTCAGTGGTGGTGGTCTTGGGGTGGTCTCTTTCCTTTGATAGATTAGAAGGGGGCTGATAAATTATGCAGTAGTCAATAACTATAAATTTATAAAGCAGTGATGGACCAAAATGAAAATTCCTGACCGAAACTTAAGACAAACTCAGTTGAAAACCAAAGCCAGAAACTGATTTAAATTGTTCTTTTACATATAATCTTGAACGAACATAAAAATGCTGATGATGCATCAAAGGCAATAATCACCATGTTTAGAAATACAAAATACACTGAAATACTCAGTGCTATTTAGGTAATTTCCACTAGAGAATTTGAGTTGCATCAGTTGATGCTAAAAAGTATGTAGGTCAAAGACTGCATAAAGTGCAGCTGCAGCAGATCATGTTCATGTTAGACTGTTGATCTGCTGCCGCTCACACTGTTAGAACTTGTCTGTGCTGACCAGCGCAGCAGAGCAGAAAAAAAAAAAAAATTATGTTTTTAATTACTGTTTCTCATTTCTCATTATCATAAAAATGATTTGTTATGTGTTTGGTGTCACATACTGACACTTGCAGCAACACTTGGAGAAACGAAGGTCTGAGCGGCCCCAGACTTCCCAAGCACTCTCCAAGGTGCCAAACTTTTTTCGGCCTAAAATTTTCAGGCTTTTTCCCTCTTTCAGCCAAATACAGAAAGTGCCGCTTTTGAACATTTTTGGCCCGAAAACTTACTACAAACAGCAATAAGTGTAGGTCAGATGTACCTAATAAAATGGTAACACGCTGTACAGTAAGTTTATAAAAGCTTGTGTCTATGTATATCTCTGTAAGTTTATGAAAAGCAGTGTGCATGTGCCCATAAAACCAGTCCTTCCTTCACAGATAAGTAGGCAGTTACTGGAGGTCAGAACTCTCCCTTGACTTAAGATGTTGCAGCAGGTATATGACCCGGCTGAGACATATTTGGTGACAAAGGTCATCAAGACTTCCCTGAGGTCTTGTCAGTCTTGGCCACAATCTATCGTCAAGCGTTGTTGGAGTAAATTGATATTCTCTCTGATCTGCTCAACAGGAGGTTCCCAGCTGATAATATCAGTAGACAGCAGATTACACTGGCTATCTTTCACTTTTAGTCATCCATCTAAATAAAAGGGCAATTATCTTATTTTTTGACGTTAATATACTCAACATAAATATTCTGTTTCAGTTATGACAGCATTTCTAACCATATGTTCGGACCATTTCATCTTGAGGTCGATCCTATCATAGTTAGTTCTGACTTTGCGATATCAAGTTGAGAGGTATTCTTCATATACTTGCACTTTAAATGCATTTTTTAGATATCTCTAAATATCACTTCAGCTTATTCACCTGTAAACTAGCAACAACTGCCACTGCTGTTTTTCCTCAGTGGAATATATATAAGCATTCTTGTTAATCCATTTTCATGTTATTTTTGTGTCCAAAACTAAAAATAATTATCAGAATCGTGCTATGCCTGCAGACACCAACATTGATAACAATATTCCTCTTATATATTACTGCTTAAACAATCAAAGCTAATCTTATGCTGGCCTTCAATTATTAAAAAGGAATTCTACTGATTTTTAAAGGTTTTTTTTTACAGGCTTTTTACAAGTTTAACGTGAAATGCTGTGTTCTAGAGAAAAAAGTCAACTGTTCACTGCGATGGTGATAGGGACCAGACATCTGAAGCATTTACTGCATCGAAAAAAGCTCCCTCAGACAAACCTCATTGATGAAAAAATAAATACAAATACGTTTCCTGATGTCTGAGACATAAATGTTTAAAGAAATATTTGGTCTCAAATACATACTTTTAAAATCCACGGCAGAGAGGTACATGTAAGATGCTGTAAGATAAAACAGCATCCAAAGAAAACACTTCATTTTATTGTTCTACTGTAGATGCTTTGTAGATGCTCAGTCAGTCTTTAACTGACTCAACTAGATATCGGTTGAATCCAACTGAACTTGAAGTTGGGAGTGAGCGTTTCTGTGCAATCTAACCCCAAAGTTAACTCTCTCAAACACAAAACCTAAACCCTACTCTTAAACATAAACCTTATCATAATTCTGTTAATAATCATCTAAGTGATGCCAGAAACTTTGTTAATAATATTGTAATAACAGTAATAATACAGTATTTGTATATCATCTATAGGGGATCATCGAAATAAGGTGTGACCAATTTATTTTATTCAAATGCATTGGTTTTTTTTTTTACCATTAATACCATGGAAATGCTCAGAAACGACATGTGGCTTCACTAGTCATTCTGGATTGTATATAAAATGGCTATATTTGAACTGTACATAGACCACCACTGTATATAAATCGAGACTGGTACGTCTTTATACAGTGCACCATTTCACATCAAATCATTCTGAGTGACTTAGTTTACATCTCGACAACTGAATTATGCCCAAAATTTTCCTTTCCATTTTTGCTTTCAGTTCAGTGTACAGGTGTAAGCAAAGGTCTAAACACCACGGTTAAATAACATGTTTTTTTGATTAAAAGTGAAAATAAGTTAAGATCCTCTACAAGGAACAAACTTAAATATGGCATTTTCTACACATTTTAGAGTTCAACATATTGGGAAAAAAAAACCCCCATAAAATATAAAATGTGCCACCAGATTTGCGCAGGACACATTTTTATTTTTTTTCCAATATGTTAAATTCAGCCAGTAAACAGTAACTGTGCATTAAATGTGTAGAAGTGTGTTCTCTGTAAAGAATATGTAAACTTTTCACTACACATCTTGTAATCTGACCAGGAGAGCCCTCACTTTTGCATACAACTGTAAATGTTCACCCAGACATGGCCATATTTTTGACACCAAATGATGCATTTTTGCTTGGACCTTCAAAAAAATGAGGAGATTACTCTGCAAGTGTGGCTCAGCGAATGATCAGTAACGGCACACATCATGTTCCTCACTGATTCATGTATCATAAAGCAAGAGTAGCCCGTGCTGTACTGGAGTGCTCCCTTTGCTATTACTCCACCTCCATCCATACTAGGGGAAGCTGGGCCTATGCAGGAGCATCACAAATCATAAGTGAGGGAAATGCCATAAATGTGTCATGAAGTGCTTTAATGCACTCCTAATGCACTTCTCCTGGCTGCTATAGGAGATTTAATAACAGTGCGAGGAAAGGGCACGGAAGCAGCTAAACTCATTCTTGGAATGAATCCCATCTACATATTGCTCTACTGTAGCTCAATGAAATCCTGAGATTTCAGCCTTTATGTTTATATATTTTTTTAATTTCTCCTCAGATTGAATTAGAGAAGACTTCCTTTACAACGTCCAATAAATAAATGTTCTAAATGCATGAGACAGGAATCAAATTAAGTAATCACCCTTAAAACTACCTAAAGGCCATCAAGTTATGAGGGCAGTAATCCACTGTATGAAATGTATCCGAAATTGAAAAAGGAAATACTGGGTGTTCAATTTGATTTGATAGTATAGGATTTTGTGGGATTACGGAGCCAAACTGTACAAAGCTTTGCAAGCTTTGATCCAAATGATGGCCCCCATGGAGTCTCAGATGCCCAAAAAATCAGAGAACTTTCAGCCTAATGAAAAAGCACAATCTCATTTTTTTTAAAAGTTATTTCAAGTCATTTGAGTAATTTTTAGGGCTGTCAAGTTAATGTGTTTATAATGTGTTTTAACAGGGTAAATTATTAATGGCACCCATTTCTTTAACACTGCTAACACAATACATTTTTCTAGTTTGACCCTTTTGTACTATCAGTAGTTCCAGGCTGAAGGCCATCTATGACACTGCGAATGAACAGCTTTTAAAAGGCAAAAAATTCCACTGACGGCTCTAAATGAGTTCTGGGTTGAATTTCTTACTCACGTATGAGTGTTGTCTTAACCGTTATACCTTCATGCCACTAAGCGTAATAAGTGCAGATAATGCAACATATCAACTGTACAAACTATACTAAAAATATCCCATTTAGCTGTGCCTGAGCCACGGATGCTTCATACAAGTTTCAAATGAAAATGAAAACACTGCGATGGCACCCTGGATCACCTCCAACTGTCTAGTCCAGGGGTGTCCAATCTTATCCGCAAAGGGCCAGTGTGCCTGTAGGTTTTTATGCCAAATGAGCTGGAGCTCACCTGATTCCACTTGTTTTATCAGTTGGTCTCCATCTTCAGCAACTGATCACTGCTCCTGCACTGTTAAAATGAAAACCTGCAACCACACTGGCCCTCTGCAGCTAAGTTTGGACACCTCGGGTCTAGTCCATTTATCTGTATAAGTAGTCCACTTTGTTTTCAAGGCAGCAGACATAAAGAATAGCCAGTCTTTTGGGGGTAGCCTTAGCCTGACATGGCCGCCAGAGTGACTGCCACAATTATACTGCCTGAGAAGCTGCCTAACTCATCCAGCTGCTTCAGACAAGGCCACAGTCAGGGCCATGTCTGCAAAACTATAATGTTTTCCGAATTCCTGCAGTATCTGATGGTCAAGGGCATGAGTGTATCTGACGCACACAGGAGAAATGACCAACTGCCGCTCTATTTAAGGTGGAACAAAATATTTGAAAATAAATTAAGAAGCCAACTTTAGCCTTGTAGAAATTCAAATGTAGCACCGTTTTTTGTTGGGCCCATGGGGCTAGTGTTACAAAGTAGAAAGCAACTGACATATGTTGTTTACTTGTGTTTTGCACAATAAAACTTTAAAATTTACCTTCGTTGTTAAAAATGTTTCTTATTAAAAACTGAAGGGACATCCCAGAATAAAAAGCCACAGTTAACCTACAAAAAAAGTTTTACATAAGCATCTAATGGTTTTACTTAAAAATATATATACCATTTTTTATTTTTATTTGCACTGTGATATAAATTTTTGGCCACACCACCCACTACTACTCAGCATTATAAGCCAGAGAATTTCCAGCCACAGCCATGCTGTGAATTTGTTTATCAGTGAAGGAAGCTGAGTTGTATGTACACAAAACACAAGACAGATGCGGCAATACCCAACTTAACTGAATTATACCTCACAGGAGAATTATGGACAAAGCAGCTGGATGTTATGTAACACCTATTTTCATGTTCAGCTTCATGTGAACCTTGCGTTCAGACAATAAACACAATACTGTTGAATCACTGATAGTAATAAACACTTGCTTATTTTTTCTGCTCATATAGCTTCACAAAAAAGCATAGCTTTTTAAATGGAAAAATCTTTCTTTAGGGTGAGGTTTGAGCAAATTAAACAAATCCGAACTGCACTAAACAAATACAAACTACACAAAACAATGTGATTAATCACGATTCAGTATTTTAAATCGTTTGTAACATTCTGATTGGGTGGGCAATATTAGAGCATGGCAAATCACTTTCACCCATTTCTAAAAACATTTGAGCAGATGTCCCAAGCAGAGCCTTTCTCTTACTTCAGGGCAAAACCCACCCAAAACATTGCGGCAAACTTCTTTTGAAGGGCTGGGACATTGCTCGACAAAGACAAATTGAGACGGAAGGAGGATCAAAGGAGTTAAATTGCTGAGGGGTATATTCGGCCCTCTGGAAGTGTGGAAGGATCTGGCCTGGCTCTCAGGAGTCCCTCGAGCTTACTGTTTTCACACAAGCCCAGCTTTGGCACCTACGCTAATTCCCAGGACACGAGACTACATAGCAGTGTTAAAAGGTCAATAAGAATGGAGATATTGAGTGTTAGAGGAGAGAGGCTACTTCTGGGGCTTTCAATTCACATGAGTGATAAAAATCCTACTTTTAGGATTATCACTAAGATCAATACGCATCTGTACTGTTTATTCAGCTTAACCTTGGAGAAAACCAAAAAAAGGGAAAGGCCACTTCTTACTCGGAATGGCATCAACGTAGTGTGATTGATACGTGTTTTAATGAGCTAATAATTGCATCAACCAATAGCATTTGCTAATTTGATTTGAAATGTTCAAAAATGAAAGCCACTGAGACTCCAGTAGCCTCCGGTGCTTTAGTGTCTGAAATAATTCCAGTTGTCAAATGGTGAAACATGATTATCAGTTCTCACCTGTCATTTTTCTTAATATTTCATGCTCAAACAAAAAGGAAGAACGCACAAAGTTCTTAAGAATTCAAATATTCGAATAATTTTGAATATAGTTCAAGTTATGTATTAATTTCTCTATTTAGTATTCAGAAGCTTCACCTTTAAGCCACACAAATTGTAGCCAGAAATAAATTTAATCAGCAAAAGCCTTAAAACAGAACAATTTTTGTTAATATATGTGCAACACCGAAGCTTGCAATGAGTATGAATAAAAATGAATGAAAAATTTTTTTAGCTCACTTTAGTTAGCTCACTCAATCTCACTAGCAAGCTAGATACCTTTGCAAGTAATCTTAGAGCTCGGTATGATTTCAATTTTTCCTTCCTGCTTGAACAATGTAAACTTATCCAATTAAACATCTTCCTCCCAAATCTTCGCTGTGAACAGCTCTTTATAAAACCAGATTTTTTCATTATTATGCTAAACTGTCATTGATTCAAAGAAGAAAAAGAGACAGTGTTTCCCATCTGTACCCTCACAGAAAGTTTTGCATTTTGTTTGCTGTTCCTGATGAACACAGAGCGGTAGCCACACTCATTTGCCCACAGAGCAAGACAGATTTCACTGCACCACAACCGGAACAGGATGCTGTGAGGCAAAGTCGCAAGTCATAAAGAGAGCCGACAGTCCAAACAGTCCTTAGTTTTGATACAAAAAAGGTTGTACGACATCAAAAACTCGTTTTTAAGGACCTATTAACACTTTCTGTATACATTTCTACAGAATAAATATGCAAATTATTCTCTGATCTATTATGAGCTGCAAAGAATTCAGTAATTAATTAACCAATATAAAATAACTTATTACAATTACATTCTTTGAAAATCAGAGTGAGCGAATGTGAAATGTAGTGTATTTTAAGCATTCTGCATGATGATACTACACCGCCCTCCCACCTCTGCATGGTTGATGACATCACATACACACAAAAACATTCATAGCTATTAAGGGGCTTCCATCGATATATCAGTCGACATCATTCAGGCCCTACTTATTGCATCCAGGAACCAGTCTGTAGTGCTAGATGCTTCTGAGTCGACTGTTTTTCCATAGTGTTCCATCTCTTCCTCTCCTACACCCAGACACGCACACACTCAGGGGTAAACAGAATCAGCCGCTGCCCTGCATCTTGCGTTTTTTTCGCCCCAGCTGTCACTCAAACGCAGGCTGTGGAAGTCTATTTGATGGTAATATTTTGCTCAGCGTGACATCTCATTTATTCTCCCTAATCATAATTTCTTTTTTACACACCTTTTCCTCAGCTCACCGGAGCCCCCCCGCCTCAGCCCATCCTCCCCCCAGCCCTGTCATTTCTGATCTGGGTGGAACCGCTGCGTTCGGGTCAGCGCCCCTGAGCCGCACTATTCGCCGGGGAGCCAGAGGAGGGATTTACATCTCTGTGCTGGAGTTTTCCCCTCCATTTGATAGAATGCCAGGTCACTGCGCTGCTCCAGCAGCGGAGGCAAGATAATGGCTCCTGCACGGGCTCCCAGTCATTACGCACTCAGTGCCTGTGACCTTGCTCAGGGGCTGGGGATGGAGTCTGTGTGAGGGAGTGAGTTGGGAGGGTTTGAGGGGGTTATTGGTGGGGGTTCTGGTGTTCTGCAGGCCGGTACTACTGCTACACCAGGCCAGAAACACCCCCACCAGCACCACACTTCTCCTGCATATGATGGTAGTGCATAGGGCTATTAAAATACAGGGAAAGATTATTTGACTGTGTAGATTTTTGGAGTAGATTTTAATAATATAAAATATATGTTCATATTCGTGAGGGAGGCGAGATAAAAATGACTGATATATAAAACACTACAAAGAAACAACAAATAAATCACAGGGAAATGATCCCAGACCATTACAACAGCAAAGACAGGAGTAAAAACACCTGAGAAGGGAGGGGTAAAAAAAAAAAACCCTCAGACTCAGAGTTTCTGAGTCAGGGTATGGCAATATGACAAAATAAAAATCCTTTGTCATAAGACATTTTCACAACAGAAAATATTTCATTTTTATGAGGTTTGCCAACAAATAAGAACAGACAAAATGCACAAGTAATGCTACATTTCTGAAAAAAGACATTGAAACCTTTTCTTTTTCATTAAACACAAAAATATACTGTTTATAGAAGGAATAGGAAGAAAATCAATCATCAAAAATAAATACATAAAATATAATAGGTTTAACACTTGCTTTTACAGTTCTGTCAGTTCTAAGTACAAAGTGTGAGGTATTACTAAATAACATTTTTGAGTAACATCATGAGTTGTTCAAAGATAGCTTAACTAAAGTACATTGAAATGCCCAGTAGGTTCTAGATTTTCACTCAGTACATCTGTGGTGCTGTAAGTATTCTGGGTAAAATGGTAGCGAGTAACTAGACAGTCTAATCTAAAAGGTTCTAGTTATTAAGCTGATAAAGTACACAGTACAATATCTAATAATTATTTGAAGGATCAAGGTGGTAAAAACGAACAATACATATTGCTGTAATGTCATAGGTTTAAGCAGGAAACTAATCTGTAAAAATCTCTAGGTAAAAAGAAGTGATATGGGACAAAAAAAGCAGTAAAAAGATACCGGAACAGTCTTATATTGTATGCACCTGTTTATTATTAATATTTAGAACCTGTTATTTAGTTGTAAGTTCACTAAACTGTGTAGGTAAATATGCCCATTGTACCCAGTTACACAGCACTTTGGAGTCTGCACCTCACACTTGACCAGTAAATAGCTTGAACCTGTTTGGCAAACAATTAATGTGTATTTGCAAACTAGTGTGTAATTTAAACAGTTTAAATCTTCATAGTATTTCAGCTTCAGTTAAACTAAAACTGGTGTAAAACTTTTAAATTATTTTTTTATTAATCAAATTGAATTATGGTGCATTTTGAGATTCCATGATGCACTGAACTGTTTCCTGATCTAATCACTGATGTCAGGGATACCCCTAGTAGTGTGGCATGGCAACATTCTACCTCCACAAAACGCACAATTTACTGGACAATTTACTGCTCTTCATGAAGATTAGTACTGCAGCGAGCTGTTTGCCTTTTTAAACATCCTAAATTCTCATATACAGCATGTATACAATTTAAGTAGATATTGCTGAAAACATCAGATTGCTGAATACAGTTAATGGTCATATAGTAAAGTGCTTCCACATCTTACACAAATGTTGCAGGAGGTACAGCACTGCAACAACCATGGTGGTCTATTTTCTATTTTTAATTTTTTTTCATCTAGTTTGGTAATGTGCACAGCCTAAAAGCTCTAAATGCTCAGGCACCAAAGCCGCAGCAGTAGACCTCAGCTAACTGCAATGCATTAGGCACTTGGGCTCTTAACCTTGCTCAATAACAGAAATATTAGCCAGGTATGTTAATGCTTTTTTGAGGTTTCCATGGCGGCCGCACTCCTCGGCAAAGCGCAACAAAAGGGATGATAACATAACCATACCATCCATATGCTATTAACAAAATGGGAACTAAACATCTCTCTCTTTCCTGCCTTCGACAGATAATGCCACACATGCTTTACTTTTTTTTTCCCCCTGACTGTGAGTGGGTAGTATTCCCAGGAGCCATTTTGGAAAAGTGCTTGGAAAGCTACATGGAGGAGGCCACTTAGATCGGTTGGATCTGGTGTGTATAGTGTTATTATTCGGAAAAGCTACGAGAGTCCCTCCTCCCCACTCGCACGCACATCATTTTCCTAATTGCTCTGTTAATGCCATGTTGTTTCTGAAGTTGGGAAGTGATCAGTAATGTAACTACTCAGTATGATGTGATCATGGCCACACACTGAAAAACTTTTACATTATCAATCCTGCATTGACTGTAAGCTAAACAGGGTTAATTTTGTATGTAATGCATTGTGAAAAAGTCAGAAACCACATTTCATGCATTTAATTTTCAGTCTAAATAATAAGAACAAGTCATTACTTATTTTTCAGTGAAAAAAATGCAAACAAAAAACTACACAATAGCTGAAACTAAATATAATACATTTTTTATGTTTTCAGTTTTTCGAAAGCTGCAGCAGTAGACCTCAGCTAACTTGGCTTTTTGCACAATACTATGTGTATGACATAGTAATTTAGAATGCACTGCTCAGATAAAACCACATGAAAAAAGACACACCCAGAGAACACAGAAAACACAGTTAATTATGACATTTGTCTGCCAATTTTAGTGCACAATTTCTATTTATTTACTGAGTTTAACAAAAAGTAAATGAATAAATAAACCATATAATGTGCCATAACTTTTGCACAGGCAAATAAACAGTACTTGTGCATAAAAACATACAGACATTTGTTCTTTGTAGAGAATGTGTAACTTATTTTCACACAGAAAACCAATTAAACGTGTCATTAGACCAGGGGCGCCTTAACTTTTGCATTGTTGACATTCCAAAATGTAGCATTCACTCCCCAGTCTATATGATCCATATGTGAAAACTAAAATGACATCTTCAATTCTGAAATGTAAAGAAAACAATGCAGCCTATGTCAGTTTAGCCCTGCCCAATCACACTGATGATATAAGGAGTGTTTCAGCCCAGACTGCTGCAGAACAGAGATCATTTACATACATCGGTCTTAAAGGAGCAGTAACAAAAACAGCCTGCTGGAGAACAGTCAGGTAAAAATAGAAGTATCAAAAGTAGGATGTGGGATCTTTGAAAAGGTTCTTCACATGCACATTTCTCATTTATACCTCTACCTAAAAAAAAACTCTGAACCTGTGAAAGGTTCTCCAGAGAAGAACCAATAGTGTCACAGAAGAAACAATAGTGGAGACTTCAGGAAGCATTTGACACAACCTTACCAAGAAATCTAAAGATGCATCGCATTTGTTTACAGTCAAGCTAGAATGGGTGAAATGCACCAGATTCGATTAAAGGAGGAATCATTGATATTGGTAAAACTGACTGGTTAGAAACTAAAACTGTTAAACAGATTCAGCCCCGCACTTCAGCGCTCTCTCCAAAGCCCCGTCCCCACCTAGGATGAAATGTTTGAATACCAGTACTATAGCAGTTATTTGGTTACTGCACTTTGTCAGTTTCAGATATGCCATGCAAAATAATGTCCTGGCTGGCAGATATAGAGCAGGGTCTGTGTCACTCTTCATGCTTTGCAGCTCCTTAAACTCCCTCCAGCACTGGAAATCCACAACTTTAATTTGTCTTTGGATCATTTTCTTTTCTTGGTTTGTATGGCAGTGTAAGCCATTACAGGTAGAGGTGGAATTGGTAAAATTGGTGTTTTCTTTTTCTGCCATTATTTTGAGAAGAACTAAGCAGCTGTTGCAGTGGGTCTTACAAGGGGTTTGTAGCTTGCTAGTTTGCTAGGCTAAATCACAGCTCACCGCTGTGCAGTGATGGCACCAAGGGGGCGCAAAAAGGTGTTGCAGACAGCTGGAATATGTTTTTTTCCCCAGAGCACCCCCAGACATTTAGACCATTGTGCATAAATTTTACACCCACTACTCTTTAAAAAAATCTAATAAAAAATAATCTGAAAATATTTCAATAGCCTAAAATATGTGTGCACAACTTATTAACACTGTTTTTAATAAATCAGAGGTGCCCAAACCTTTGGTCTTAAGGGTTAAAGTGCAATGTTTGTGGTGGGCCAAGGGCCAAACAGACTGAATAAAATACTAATAAAAATGGTAGGTTTCAAAACAGGTTTCTTAAATGTATTTCATAACACTACATTTTGATACTAGAATACATACTGTTTTTAAAGGAAAATAATAATTTAATAAATTATATAAAGTATTAAAAAGGGTTTGTACTATCATTGGGTGAGGGGGTGGGGTAACCTGGCAGGCCAATTTAAACATTCTAACAGGCCAACTTAGACCTGCAGGTCATATTTTGAACATCCTCTTTATAAATAATCTGAGCAAAAACACTCAAAACATATTTACGTATCTATATTTTACACATACATGATGTTTACTATATTTCCCCACAGGACCACTTTATAGTGTTTGTGTGGCTTTATGTAATTCACTTTTACATGACCATTTTCCAAACCTCTCTTTATCTTTCAAACAAGCTGTTTTTGTTACTGTTCTTTGCTGACTGAAATATGTAAATGAGCTCTGTTGTTACTGGCTGCCCTGTATTGTGCCTCATTCAAAAAGAAGTCTGGGATGAAACACTCTTTCAGCACAAAGAGCCAGGCCTAAACTGAATAGGGGTCTATATGCAAAGTATTGTTTTTTGTGACATCACACACAAAAACAATACATTTGAAACAGACTGCTGAATTTCTTAATTTCCATGTATAGTTTGTATGGACTGGGGAGTGAATGGTATAAAAGACATATTTCAGTAGTGACAATTCTTAATGGTACACACTGATTTTTGGACTTTCGCACAACTGGCCGAAGATGCGTTAGCGGTAGTTCGAAAAGATGTGAGAAGAGCTTTTTCCCTCCTCATGCAGGTAGTATTAAGTAGATTAAATTAGGGAGAAAATTGGGAAAAAAATAAAGCTCACCATAGGGCCATGAGGGA
>JAILXH010160260.1:1981-33130 GCA_023558415.1 Piaractus mesopotamicus
TCCGCATACTTTTGACCGTATGGTGTGTATTTGGCATGTGACCGCATATAATGCAGCTTGAGTTCGTATGACTAGGAATCACAATTTGTTATTGACTGAATTTAATTTATTTTCTTCTATTCACAGGACGATGCAGTAATTTAGGACTGAGAAAAAAACGTTGTCATCGGATTATGTATTGTTACTTAATAGTGCTTTGAGCTTAGCAACAAGGGTGCAGTCCAATTGCATGAATGAGGCTTATCAGTGATTATACAGGACGGTTATATTGTACGTTGGCAGCCTGCTTTGAATATGAAATCTTAGATAAATGCCTGTGAGTTCTTAATTGCTTGTGGGTTTCACTTTCCCAGTAGTCATTCATTCTCAGGTTGCATTGGTGTGTGTATTTACTATAGTGATTAAGCTGACTAATAGAACCAAGGTCAGAACTACACCTGTTATTATCTGCTTAGGAGAGACGGCAGAAAGATAAAACATGTTTTGTGACAATGTCGCTGTATTTTTCAAATTTTGTTACAAGTAAAACCTGACATTTAATTTTGTTTTCAGTGGTCATCTTCTGTTAATCTCATCACAGTCATGTTCTTTCTGGCAAATGTCTGCTAAGTGATATTCCTCCAACGTCCAGACAGCTCAGGCATTCAAAAAGAAGAGAATCCACTTTTACCAAGGAAGTACTGCTCCATTATTTGCTCTCAGGTGTCATGGCAAAGCACATGAAATCATTAGACATTCAGACGCTGTGGGAGAATACTGTTTGCATGACCTGACAGCCAATTAGAAGATACTGGCCATTGAGCCCAGTGTGCAGAATGACACAATAGCAAAGGTCCTGTTACAGGGCGGCATTTAGTATTGGTGGCCTCATTAGACTGATGTGATCTTTATTATTGTAATAAAATAGTGGCACACAAGTATCTGCATGTAGGTATTTTTGTGGTGTAGTATGTGGACACCACTTCTAATTACTGAGTCTAGGTGTATAAACTTCCATTGCTAACAGGCATATAAAATCAAGCACGTAGCCATGCAGTCTCTTTAGAAATTAACACAAACTGAAATAAGTCACTGAGCTCCTCAGTATGACCCATTAACAGTAGAATGGGTCACACTGAAGAACACAGTGACTTTAAGGCAGTTTGTGAAATTTTTGCCCTGAAAGATTTGCCCTGGTCAAATCTTAAGTGCTATTATTGTGAAAAAGAAGCACGTAGGAGCAATAATAGCTCAGCCATAAAGCGGTAGAACTGTGCGTCAGGAGCTTCATGTAATGTTTTTTTGATGGCTTAGCAGCTGCGCACAAACCTAAGATCACTATGTGCAATGCAAAGTGTCGGTTGGAGTGATGTAACACACACTGCCACTGGACTCTAGAGCCGTGGAAATGTGTTCTCTGGAATGATAAATCAATCTGTCTGCATTAGATGGTAGTCTGATAAATGAATCTCAGTTTGGTGGATGCCAGGAGAATGCTAACTTGTCCAGCAAGTTTGGTGGAGGAGTGGTAATGGTCTGTGGCTGTTTTCAGGGTTTGAGCTCGACCCCTTATTTCCAGTGAGGGGTAATGTTAATGCTACAGAGCAAAAAGGCATTTTAAACGATCAACTTTCAGCTATGTGGCAGAAGTTTGGGGAAGGCCCTTTCCTGTTCCAGGATGACTGTGCCCTTGTGTACAAAGCAGGGTGTATAATGATATGATTTGGCCCTATTGGTGTGGAGGAACTCCAGTGCCCTGCACAGAGCCCTGACCTCAACCCCACTGATCACCTTTGGAATAAATTGGAAAGTCGATTGCGAGTTCTGTCACTGCAGTACCTAGCATGCATTACTCAAATACATCATACAACCATTGAAAATCCCTGTGGTGTCAACCAATTCTGACTGCTAGCTAAGCCTCAGAGCTACAGGCTAATAAGTACAACCAAGCTAGCATTAGTGTCACTCTTACCCGTGTCAAACAAAATTGTAAAGAAAACAGCGATTCTATATTTATTCAGCACTAAGTGAACTTCAAAATCTTTTTTTTTTTTTTACCCTTTTAGCCAGGGAAAAGAAGCCAAAAGTAGCTACCTTGCTAACTTTACCTTTTAATTCATTTTCTTCATTTGACGAGTCATTTCATTGTTTGAATGCTCAATTATCTCCACTGTAGTGATGATTTAAAGATGTATGGCTGCAATAAAATGTTTAGCTTCCTAGCAGTTACGTTAACTGTGTGCCTTCCCTCTGCATTCACCAACTAACAACAACCAAAAAAACAGGCCATTCTAAAAATCCACCCTTAAGCAGCTGTACTTTTTCAAAAGTTCCTCCTACCTTTAAGATGCATCATCAGAAGGAGTTTTTTTAGTCTTTACACCATAAAATCTCACTCTATAGACTACTACAGTACCACAGTGGGAGGCGAGTAGGCATGTTTCCGATAGATGTAGCGATGGTTACATTTTTTATTTTGGCCAGATTGCTCCTTTAACTGATAGCTGATCATGCTAACATTAAGTAAAATTAACATGGCAAAACGGTAGTATCTTTCTTTTTGCCCTGCACGTTCTTTGCTCTGAAATACTGCATATATATATATATTCATTTTATTTAATGCTACTTTCATGTAAATGTGTCTCACTGGAATTGATTTCACTATAGGTTTCACTCCAGATCTCTAGGTTTCAAAGCTAGAGACATGAGGTCATGCCCCATGACATAGATGTTAATTAAAGGATATTGCAGGAAATAACGGGAAAATAATCTAATTAGGATTATATGGCTGCTCAGAGTGGTCATTAGGTAGGAAATAGTGGTAGGAACTGTCAACAGTTGCGTCAAAAGAAGACCTAATACGGCATTTCCGTCATCTTTGCCTGCCCTTGGTAAGTGTGATAATGTCACCTGCTGTGCCGATGTCAGCGAAGCACTTATGTTGACTTTAAGGCCAGTTCTCTGGAATCGTAATGCAAATATGTCTATTCAAATGAGGACTGTGGAAGAGTCTGTAGTATCATCTCATTTTAATATCCCTTCCCATTACTTTCCACCAACCATTCCACAGCAACAAAAACAGTGTCGAGCACTTGCCGAAGTACAATATGAAGAGAGTTATCTGTCTCAAATTTCAAATTCAGGATAAATTAAAAAGATAACGTGTCTATTTTGGCTACAATTGAAATTTTTAATGCAGTGAGGAATTGTGGCTAAGTTTGCATTCTTATTGCGTATTATTTGCCTTTGAATTTTGTTTGTCTTGTAAATAAAACAAATTAAGTTTGCTTCTTTAGTTATGCAGTGGAGTAACAAACACTACAAATCAATAGTCAATACTGAATTATATCTTTTTGGTAAATACATATGTAAAACTTCTTCGAACCCACTCAGACTGCATCCAGGTCTTATTTAGGGTTGCGGAGACATAAGTGTGACTTACTTTAAACTATAAAAATGAACAGAACTTCACTGTGCAGTCACTTTAGACAACAGGTAAAATTCGACTGCCTGTCACACAGACATATTGATGCTACAGATTACATTCAATAAGAATTGCCAATAGAGTCAAACTGCAATGAATATTTCCATAAAAGAATGGCCACATCAGGAACACCTCCTTGCCTTTCATTGGCTGATACTGTCAGCGAAATGGCTTTTCTCATTGGTGGAGATGACTCAATGACGTTACATATACTACATTACCCAGTGAGCTATGAAGAATATTTAACTATAAAGAACTGAATAAAGAAGGAAAACTTACACCTTTTAACCAACCCATTAAATAGTAAATATCGACCTTATTAATCTTTGCTGTCTTTCTTATGCTTTTCAGTGTCCGTAAGACATTGTGGTGTCCAAATTTTGCTTCTTTAGTTTTCAACTAGAGCCATGAAGCCAACGGTGCTAACAAACACTTTTCATGATTTCTTTTTAACTGTAGATCTTGAATTTTCTAACTAAAGATATGTGTTT
Organism: Piaractus mesopotamicus; assembly: GCA_023558415.1. Taxonomy (NCBI): domain Eukaryota; kingdom Metazoa; phylum Chordata; class Actinopteri; order Characiformes; family Serrasalmidae; genus Piaractus; species Piaractus mesopotamicus. The sequence goes on from JAILXH010160260.1 coordinate 5,936, forward strand.
AAAAATAACACAAATGGTGGCGATAGTATAGTGTCCATATGCATGTGTGCAAGGGACCCTGCTAGAAAAAAACAGCATAGACTAGCATAGCTGGCCTGCAGCAAAACCAGCACATGTATTTTGGATGCTGGTTTAAAATGGCATAAACCGACTTAGACCACTGTGGAATTCACACTGGTCTAAGCTGGTTATCACAGGGGGAGGCAGAGTTACACCATTGTGTAAAATGGCTGTTCACACTTTGAAGTTTTTTGGGCCTTTCAGCCTGGCTGAGCTAAGGTCTGTAGATAGCCAGCTACGTTACTAATTTTAGCTTTAAGCTTATTGTCTTTATCTGATGAGTCATTCTGTTGTTTGAGTAATATTCTCTCCTGCGATGCTCTAAACCACATCGATAAGTCTGTGCTAAGTGAGAAGTTTTGGGGCTGTGTTAACGGAAACGATTTCTGTACACGTCTAGTGTTCGTTAGGGACGTTGACCTCGTAGCTCCAGTGCTAAACTGAAGAAGCAAAACTTGGATACCATACATGTCTTGGCTTATCGGTTACTTCTAAGTGAAAAAACCTCTAAATTTTTACTGAACTATTCTTGTAAGTAAGCTCAAATAGACTTGGTTATGTGGTTTCTCACACTGTATGACATACTGTTATATTTTGTTCATACTTTCGTCTATATTTGCTGTCTAGTTTTGTAGATAACAGTGTGTCATACAATGTCAGAAACCACATAAGCAAGTGCATTCAAGCTTACTTCACAACTTGATGTGGTATTGAGGCAGATGTTTGCTGATTTAGATGTGCGGTTTGCACAAAGCTGTGAGCTCCCATTGCTTGTTAGCTACATTAGCCTTGTAGCTGCAGGGCAAAAATGAAAGAAACAACCTTCAGACATCCAGTGTCTTGGCTGATCGACAGCATTTGAAGTAATGGGCAAACTGTGTAAATTTGATTTTTCAGACTGTTGCATTAAAGTGCACGTTGTTTAGGTGGTCAGTTATAAAAATCACTTCTTTTTCAGATATGGAGAGCAGTCTTTTACTGGAGGTCTTTAATGTTCATATGCTTTGCCTTTACGCCTCACAAACATATAATTTAGGCTCTGAGGAGCAGAAATAAGTCGGAAGTGTAGAATTGAAGATGGACATTTATGTCAACTTTGCACTGTTCATTATTTTTTTCCAAACGTGTTTAAATGGTGCTGTCATGGTGAACCAGACTGTGTCTCTTCTGCCTTAGGTTCCTTTGTGAATGGTCATCTCAACGGGTCAGGAGCTAAAACAGGACTGTTCACGGGCAGCTGTAAGGCAGACAGGTCTCGGTGCGCGGCTCAGACCAACAACGACGATAGCGAATACTCAGGAGAAGAGCCCGTAAGAAAGAGGTGAGTGTTAATGATCCTTCATCAGCTTTTCAGCATGAATTATCTGTCCGGCACTGATAAGATCTGACTATTCTCATAGGGTTTGGTCAGGTTTAGACATCATTTTTCAAATATTTGTTGGGCTTGGCTTGGGTTCAGATTTCACATTCAGTTTTCTCATAGTCTGTCTTTTGCCTTTTTTCGGCAAAAGCCAGACTGTGATCGAATTTTGTTACTGTTGGGTTCAAACAGCGTTCTGGGCGATTACAGTCAGGCTCGGACAGAATTCTGTCGGACAACAGTTGGGCTCTCAGAGAGTTTTGTAGGGCTACAGACTTGGCTTGGACAGAATTTTGTCAGGCTTCAGTCAGGTTGGGACAGAATTTTGTTGAGCTACAATCGGGCTTGCACAGAATGTTGTCGGGCGACAGTCGGGCTTCTACAGAATTTTGTCGGGCTGCAGTAGGACTTGGACAGAATTTGGTCATGCTACAGTCAGGCTCGTACAGAAACTTTGTCATGGTACAGTTGGGTTCACAGACAATTTTGTGGGGCTACAGTCAGTCTTGGAGAGAATTTTGTCAGGCTGCTGTCAGGCTTGTACAGAATTTTAACAGGCTGGAGTCGGGCTTGTACAGAATTTTATCAGGCTACAGTCGGGCTTGTACAGAATTTTGTGAGCTGCAGTAGGGTTCTAACAGTATTTTTTTTAGGCTGCGGTCAGGCTTGGACAGAATTGTATCGTGCTGGATTTTGTCGGGCTACAGTCAGGCTTTGATCATTTGGTTAGGCTGCAGTCAGGCTAGGACAGAATGTTGTCATGCTACAGTTGGGTTCGGAGACAATTTTGTGGGGCTACAGTCGAATTCAGACAGAATTTTGACGTGCTACAGTCAGTTTGGACACATTTTTGTTGGTCTGCTGTCAAGTTTGGATGAAATTTGTCAGGCTACAGTCAGGTTGGGGGAGAGTTTTGTCAGGCTGGACAGGCAATACAGGGCTGTATTTTCATTTTTGTATCAAAATTTCAGGCCCGATTAAAGCTCTAATCAGCATAGAGCTAGAGCCCCCGAACTCTTGAGCTGAATAAAGAGTCTCCACATTCCATTCCACTGATCGCACACTCAACTATTTTACATTATAGCCACTCCAGCTCAAAGAGCTGCACACAGGCTTTCATCTGCAACTGAAGGTTAATGGAAGCCCAGGCTGGCCTGTGTATTCACAGGAGAGAAGCAGGGGCTGCTCATGCTCCCGTCTCCGGCTGAGCTTTGCTGCGTCTCTCTAAAACCCTCCACTGCTCATTAAACAGAGCAGGGCTGGATAATTGCCTGAGTGCTGAGACTTTTTGCTGGGCTTGGAGATCTCCCGACTCCCCCTCAGTGCCTTCGCCACCCGATGATTAATTCTGCAAGTGAGGGGTACATCACCGCCATGCAGAAAGGAACTGCAACGGCATATACACGCACACCACTCTGCCTTGGTATGCCCACGTATGTTAATATTTATGGTGTCCGAGAGTCTGTTTATTAATCTTTCGCCCTCCTCTGACTGAAAGCTTTAGCTGTCATTTACATCTCTTATAAATATACTCTCAGTAGCAGCTACAAGGTTACTGTAGCCAACTAATGATCTAAGCTTTCATCTTTAGAAATGGACAAACATTGGATCCCTGAATTGTGTCTGTACTTTTGCCTATATGGATAACAAATTGTCATACAGTGTAAGAAAGCACATACAGTTGTATGCAAAGGTTTGGGCGGCCCCAATTAAATTTCATGTTTTGTTGGTGAAAATAAGTTAACACATCCTCTTCAGGGAACAGTTCTTTTGTGCATTTTAATGGACAATTACTGTATATTTACAGAACATATTGGGGAAAAAGATAAAATGTAACATAAAATGTGGAGTGTGCAAAGGTTCTGGTACATTTTATATTTTGTGTTTTAGTTTTTCTAATGTTTTAAACTCAGCAAATTGTGCACTAAAAATTGCAGAAAATTTGCATATTTTGCTAACTAATAATCTGTAAGTAAGTGCATTTACCTGAAAACTGTGTGATGAACTTCCATTACTTGTAATAGTACATGTCCACTGGAGTTTGTTCTTTTGTGGTTATTATTGAAAAACATATTGAATTCTTGTATTTGTCTCTGTTTCTGAATTGTGGTAAATACCTTCCCATACCACACACCAATACAACCAAGCAGGAAATGCGAAGATCGCACACACTTCCTCTGAGGTACATGAGGTCTACCGCTGCTTCATTCAGTCTCACTGCCCGTGCAGTGTTATCAAAAAGTCTCAGCGTGCAAAACACTTGACTTACTATGTGGTAAATGTGAGCAATACATCAAAAATATATAATGATAGTTTATGTATCACAATTTGTTTGTGAAGGAGAAGGAATTGACAAATTTACCAGTAAAACAGCAGTGCCACATTTGCCAAAGTAAATAAATTCATAAGAAACAGAAGTAAAAATTAGTAAATGAATAAAATAAGACAATGGCAGAATAACCTCACACCCTAACACTACTGGTTACTATTCACTTACTACACACTGGCTGTGTCATAATTTATCATGCTGACAGTAACATACACTATATGTCCAAAAGTTTGTAGACACTTTCTTTTGAAATCAATGATAGTAATAGGGGGTTTGCTCCCCTGTTGCTACAGTAAAAGCCTCTACTTTTCTGTAAGAGCTCTACACTAGATGTTGGAACATTGCTGTGCATTCAGCTAGACAAGCATTAATGAGGTTAGGTACTGATGTTGGATAATTAGTTCTGGATCACAAACGCCACTTCAGCTCATCCCAGAGGTATTGGATGGGGCTCCATCACTCCAGAGAAAGCCGTTTCACTGCTCCACAGCACAAAGTTGGGGGGAATTATACCCCTCTAGCCTGATTTAATGTTCATGTGTAGCTGCCTCAGAGCATCCCATTCCATTGAAAATGCTTTCAAACTGTGCAACTGAACACCTGTATCACCAATAGGCATGTGCAAGTATGAAAAAAAAGCGTAGCACGATAATTTTCTATCGAATTTATGATGTTGTCAAGATATTGCATAGAAAATTCCACAAAATGTCAGCATCCAGCTAACAGCAATGGAGTACTCGGCTTGAGTCTACACATGGACTGTAGACAAACAAAGCTTGTAGATGACATTTAGGTAGCTTGTTTTTGCTTTCTATGTTCCTATTTTACAGTGAATCAATTAGGAAATATTTCATCTTAAAACCCAATCTACCTTACTGCATTAGCCTGTTAGCCCGTTAGCAGCCTGCCAAGCTGCTCGTTAAATAAAACCGGGTTCTTAAATAAGGTTAACTTTGGTATGTTTTCATGCACAAGCAGTTTGTGATGCAAACATACATGTAATTGTGAGATTAAGCATCTGCAAACAGGATGCGATGTAAGTCATCCTTTTGGGGGATAAAGTACTGGGGGACTGTATCATGTGGTCAGGCCATGAAAGTGCAGTGGAAGTTCTTGAAAGAAGAGCTGATCTGCTTCTCTGAAATATATCTACTGAAACTGCAGCTTGTTTTACTAAATTGCAGTGCAAAGAGTCCACAATAATGTTACACGTTTACTATACCAAATTACTGAACAACGGCACATGTCTAGTCATCAGTGGGTGCACCTGAAAGTAGCATAATTCACTACTAACATGTGGTATATAGATACTTTTGGGCATATAGTGCTTCATCATATTGCCCACCTCTACTACACGACATGTGTGGATGCTGGGCTGAACCGGTACATGGCTTGGCAATGGAAAGTGAGCAACCCCTTGCCCCCGCCTCCAGTTCCAGGAAAGCGGCCAAGCGTTCCCACTCAGCCCCCGACCAGCACAGCACATGGCACAACTTGGATGCTTTTTACTGTCTTTAAAGGTATACAGTTAGCTGACGAAAATATACAGTGGCCCCGTCATTTGTTGCTGCTTTTACACAGCAGATAGCGTTAGGGGTGAATGTTCAGGGGAAATCATGTGATGAACTGTTGTTCTACACTTTTGTTCAATGAGGCCACACAGAATCCTTAGAGGTAGCACATTTCAATAAGACTACCTTTATATGGTTTATGAATGGTTTTAATACATTATTTATGTCATAAGCACTTTAAAAATTAACAATAAGCAGATATGACACTGACCTGTTGCTTACCAGCTAGTGAGCCCACATTTATCTATACTGCTAAACTACAAATCTTGCTGGTTACTTGTTTTATTTTGTCTTCTCCATCAGTCAGCGTAACACCTGCAAGCTTTACAGGATATTTGTTAATAACTTACCATATAATGACCAACAGGATGTCTTATTAGTCAGAATTAGACATTTGGCTTACATTAAGATATACAGTGAATAAATTCACATTCTAAGGCCTTAGCAGCGTTGTTTACCTTGAAATTTTAAGCATCACAATTCCCCTCACAATTGTCACAAGTGTTGATATAATGCGTGGTAATCAACACCAGTCACAAAGGTGGTACTATTGTGATCCTTGGCGTCAGGTGGTATCTTCTTTAGGAGAATATTACAGGTGTGGCACAGTTGCTTTCCTACCTTCTTTTACTAGTTTACTGTGCGCTCGCTCTCAGTTATTTATAGCCTGCCTAAACCATTCTTGGTTCCTGTTGCCATATGTGTTCTTAGCCATGCTCCCTGACCAACATGTTTTCTATTTTGCAATTAGTGAGGCATAGATTTTTGGTCTTCTGGTTGGATTTGATGTTTCTTGGCATCTCATCTGATATATGACCATTTGTATTTGTGTAACACTTATAACCAACAAAACAGAGCCTTATTGAAAGGTGTTAAACACATCAACATTTGTTAATGAGTTACTAACACTTATAACTATCAAACAGAAGGCTTATTGTAAAGCGTAAAGCACATCACCATTTGTAAAGTGAATTATTAACACTTATAACCACGCAAAGGGGTCTTACTGTAAAGTGTAAAACGCCTTTTGTAAATGAGTTGCAAACACATATAACCATCAAACAGTAGCCTGATTATAAAGTGTGAAATGTAATACTTACTAGCAGAGAGTCACTAATGCAGTAAAAGACATAAAATACTGATATTATCAGCTAAACATTCTGCTCTTCTACAGTACAACAAATACAATGTGCCATCAAGTATCAATTAAAAATATGAGTCAAATCAGATCTGTCTGTTGCCGTATCTGCCAACACCAATATGATTCTCTGATTTCAGTGTAGTTCCAAATTCAAAGTCCAACACAAAACCTCAAGAGTCCATTCACCCGATTTGATTGGAAGTTAACAGCCCCTTTACATTGACAGCCCATGTCTTGTCCTAATACACTATATGGTCAAATGTATGTGGACACCCCTCTAATTATTGAGTTCAGATGTTTCAGCCACACCCATTGCTAACAGTTTTGCACAGTCCAACACATAACCATGCAGTTTCCATAGAAAAACACTGGCAGCAGAATAGGTTGTACCGAAGAACTGTGTATCATGAGCTTCATGAAATGGAAATAGTTTCAGTGAAGGGTGATGTTAATGCTACAGCATACTGAGACATTTTAGACAATTTTATGCTTTCAACTTTGTGGCAACAGTTTGGGGAAGGGCTTTTCCTGTTGCATCGTGACATGAAAGTGAGGTCCATAAAGACATGGTTTGACAAGTTTAACGTGGTGGTGTTTCGACAAATTGTGCTTCCTTGTCGAAATGTCCTACCCTAGTGCAAATTTGTAGGTAGCACTCTACATAATACTGTAGGTATGATATTTTGATAGCCTAAATCACTCTGTCAGAAAACGTTAACAGCATTAAAGAATCATTAGGATATTGATAGCCTAAATCAGGTACATAGTAATACTAAGCTGTACTGATAATACATAAAAAACACAAAAAAATGTTAGATACACTAAATTTCTATGCTAGGCTTATGATTAGCGCATGCTCAGAAGGATTTGTTAGAGCAGAGGAACTCCAGTGGCCTGGACTGAACCCTGACCTCAACCTCACTCAACACTTTTGGGATGAATGGTAACGTCGATTGCGAGCCAGGCCTTCTCATCCAACATCAGTGCCTGACTGCACAAATGGGCACAAATTCCCACAGACACACTCTAAAATCTTGTGGAAAGCCTTCCCAGAAGAGTACAGGCCATTATAGCTGCAAAGGGGAGTCCAATTCCATATTAATGCCCATGGCTTTAAAATGGGATGTCCAACAAGGATATATAGCTGTAGTGGTGAGGTCGCCACATACTTTTGGCCATATAGAGTGTATAAAATATGATAGACTACTAATAGAGATGGCATGAACATTTTTGTCAACTATGCATTTCATTTCACGTTTTAATGTAGAAACCTTCACTTCTAAGAACCCTTTAAATCCACTCTTACAATAGTGCTAATTCCCACTGCCCTCCGTGAGATTTTCTGTAATGCTACCGACAAGCTAACAGTAGTATACTTTCACTATTTCACATGAGGTTTAGCCTGATCACTGACATTTGAAGCTTGTATGACATTATAATAACTTATTCTTTACTTTGTATGTTGTAGTTGTACATTAAATGTTTCAACTTAAAGCGTAACTCTAGCAGGGAAGCCCATTAGCCTGTACGCTGCCAAGCTAGCTGATTTAAAATATAGACCCCTGCCACCTCTTACTAAGGAGATTTATTTCCCCTAATGCAGGCGCAGAATATTTGTGCGGGGTGGCAGTCAGCTATGGTCTTTGGAATGTATTCAGGTATGGATTTTCACAGAAGATGTGATGCGAACGTGAGCTGATGGAAGGCACTGGTTGTCGCTAGTTCTTTAACGTTGGATTGGTGTGTCACGGCCAGGAATGTTCATTGGTAGTACTTGGTTAACTATTCAAAGTGCTAGTATTGAAATGCTGAAATCACTGTTGAAATATTTGTTATGCTTCATTACAGGAAGATGGAAAATATACTGGCTTTTGTACTAGTTAGCTGCAGTGTTAGCTTATTGGCTGATTTGATTTTTCCTTTTTTCCTTTTTTGTTTGTGTTTTATTTTTCCCTTCCCTGTGATTATTCAAACATCCATTCATTAACTCTTATATCAAAATTAGCCAGAATGCACATCTCTAGAGTACATATCAGGGCCCTAAGAGAGACCAGTGGGGTAATTTATAATACACATTATCGTCATGCAATTGGTGGCTGATCACGGCAGAATCATCAAGAAGGTAAAGGATAGAGTAATTAAGACCGTCCTGTTAATAATAAAACACTGATATAGGCGACATGTGCTGCGTGCAGTTGTGAAGGAAAGTCATGGCTTCAGTCTTTGTCAGTTGAAGTGAGGTTCAGAAAGCATTGAGACATGATTTGATTGCATGGAAAATGCAGGGTTTACATGACATAATGGAAACAATAGAAAATATGAACATATCATATCATGTCATATCAATTTCAAAAGTTTGCCTGTATCCATGTGCACCGAGAATGTGAAAAGTTTTGCTGTTACTGTCTAGACAAAGGGTTCTCAAACTTTTCTACCTTAAGGCCCATCTATTCAGCACTAGAAAGCAAAGCCCCCAGGAAAACGGCTGAATTTTCTGCTTAAAAATGTCGTTTTTGAGAAAAAAAATCAACCCTATATTTGGGTGCCTACTGTGCAATATGCATCATATATCATTTGGCAAATTAAGGCCACTTTCACGTCTGCTTCGTTTCTTGTGGACCTCTTGAACTTTTTCTTCAGTTTGGTCTGTTTTGACAGGTGTGAACACTCCATCAGCACTCGGATGCACACTAAACAAATGATCCGTGATGCAGCATGGCTCAAATTGTGGCAAATGTGAGAGTAACAGAGCCCATGAATCCCTGCAAAATTGCTGACCAATAAACAAGAACTCATATGAGTAATTTGGTGCACATATCAGGGCCCTAAGAGAGACCGGTGGGAGAATTTATAATACACGTTATGCAATTGGTGGCTGATCACGGCAGAATCATCAAGAAGGTAAAGGATAGAGTAATTAAGTCTGTCCTGTTAATAATAAAACACTGATATAGGCGACATGTGCTGCGTGCAGTTGTGAAGGAAAGTCATGGCTTCAGTTTTTGTTAGTTGAAGTGAGATTCAGAAAGCATTGAGAAATGATTTGATTGCATGGAAAATGCAGGGTTTACATGACATAATGGAAACAATAGAAAATATGAACATATCATTTACAACAAGGGGGACTGCTTTTTCTCTGCTGAGCAGCTTCAGTTGTCCTTGATCTGCTGTTGTGCACATTTTGAACAGTTTATAGTGGGAAATGGGCTTATTCTTGAAGAAGTGCAGACACACCATCATGTTGAATGTATAACAACAGGCTGGGTGGTTGAAGGTTTCCTTCAGCATCCTCTAAAGTAAACTTATCCAGATGTTACAGACAACATATGCTGCATGTTTTGTGTTAATTATACCCTTTTTAAAACATTAACTTTTGTTTTAATGTTGTCTAAATGGTGGCCTTATCATAAACATTAACTATGTGAAGCTAATTATGCACAGTGGTTGCTGCAGAGGCTGGGTCAGGTGGGTTAAATTAAGTTCTGTTGTCATCAGGTTTTTTTTTGGCAGCGGAGACTCTTAAACGTGCTTAAATGTTTTTGTTGTTGTGTCCATGGTAGGGTCGCGAAAATATACTGCATTGTGATGAAGGTGGTGATTCAAATGCATTTGCTACACTATTTTCGAACATTAAAATCCAAATGTACAAATGGTGTGTTGGATATAATTGTGTGGATTTTTTGTCTTAGCACAGTGTCTACGTTTTAATAAAATCAATATCATGGGACACTTACCTGTCGCCCCTGCCATGAAATTGTGCTCTGATTTTGTATGAAACAACTTAGACCTCTGCATTTGCCTTGACTGGGAGCTAAGCAGTTGTTCCTGGTGGGTCTGGGAATCCAAAAAGAGTTGATTTTCTGGTTTTAGGGATTTTGGTCGAAAGTCCACAAACTTCAAAGCTTTGAATTCAATTTCAAAAGTTTGCCTGTATCCATGTGCACCCAGAATGTGAAAAGTTTTGCTGTTACTGTCTAGACAAAGGGTTCTTAAACTTTTCTACCTTAAGGCCCATCTATTTAGCACTAGAAAGCAAAGCCCCCAGGAAAACGGCTGAATTTTCTGCTTAAAAATGTCATTTTTGAGAAAAAATCAACCCTATATTTGGGTGCCTACTGTGCAGTTTGCATCATATATCATTTGGCAAATTAAGGCCACTTTCATGTCTACTTCGTTTCTTGTGGACCTCTTGAACTTGAGTAATTTGGTGCACTTTAGCCATTGTAGTGTGAAACCAACTGAACAAAATGACAAGGATACAGTCTTACAAAACCCCAAACTTTGGTGGAGACTTCAGCAAACGAGCTGGGTGTGAAAAGTGGAATTTTCTACAAATTACGCCAGTTACTTACAAGTAGACAGCTGAAAGGTGAAGGTTTTTGTTTTTTTTAGAGGCAAGGGGCATAAAAACTGTTAAACCTGCCTTTGTGTGCCTTACTGTTTACCGTTTGAAAACATGTTCATGTTTCTTTTTTATTGTTAAGTCAGTTATTTTGTTCATTGATTTTTATGATATAGTGCCATCACCGGCCTACCATGGACCACTGCGCGTGTACGTTAAAAACGAATGTCTGAGAGAGCAAAATTCGAGTCACTGGTGTTGGAGTGACTTAAACACAAATTAGAGCTGTGTTTGGGACTGTAATGTTTTGGCTAAGCTAAAGATAGCTAAGATAGCAGACAGAATGTGTCACATTGTACAGGCTTGGTTCCAGCTAACTGGGGGTAAAATTACACCCATATAGAGGGTACCTGTCAGTACAAAGTTGACTGACTGGTGTTGGAGTGAAAGCAAAAAGTCAAATGTGTTCTGTGGCATGTGTAGCTCTTAGCCACTGCTGAGCTGCTATCATGCTATCTCATTTTTTTGAGGTTTCTCCTGGCTCTGATCAGTGCCACGTATTGGTGAGCTCCAACACCACCAATCAGTGAGCCTCTCTAAAATATTAGTATTATACTACTGTATAACTTAATTCCTTTATACCACTCAACTCTAATGACCACACAGGCTAAGGGTAACTGACACAGGTACTTAACCAATATGGATAGTTCTGAGTTTGGATTTGTAACTGTACTGTGCTGTACCGTACAGCTCTGTGGAAAAATGTTTGCTTATGTTTGTATTATATGATGTTATATCATAACATATATAGTTATATATTAACATATATTCAGATCTTATAGACTAATATATCAGCCGATATTAAGGTTTTACAGATTTATTGCTGTCAGCAAAAATTCTACCAATAAAACACAGATTTAAAAAAAAATAATAGTATAAGAGGTAATTATTAGAAACCAAACAAAAGAATGCTGGAGGGCTCCTGTACTATAGCATGTATACCAACTGTCAATCATATCAGTCAGTAAAGCATTATTTAACTAAAACTATTGGAGTCTGTTGAGTACTGTTTGGCCATATTGTAAGTTTTTTATTTTATTAGCTACTTTAAATGGACACCATTATCAGCGACAAAACTGTCATATTTGTCAGGTCCTAATCTCTGGTAATCCTGCATGATTTACTCACAGAAGCTAAGAAAATGTTGAAATGCTGTAACCCTGTAAAGGCATGTATATATATAATGTGCTCCTCCTCTCTCTCATTCTTTCTGTAGGCCGAGGCTGCAAGCACAGAGGAAATTTGCCCAATCTCAGCCAAGCTCTCCCAATGCAACTCCGGTTAAACTACTGGAGGCCATGCCACCCAGCCCTAGCCTTCCTTTCAGTGATCTCACCAAATGCAAACCCAAAACAGAGGACTTCCTCACCTTCCTCTGTCTAAGAGGTAAGTCTGTACGGACAGAATAACAGATGGATATCAGAACTGCTGCCTCACATCTACACTGTAAAAAATGTAACGAAAAGAATCAGCATTACGCGTTTGGATACAGTGCCCTTCACAAATATTGGCATCTTAGTAAACATGAGCAAAACAGGCTAGAAAAAACCTGCTTTATTGCTTTTGATCTTTCAAAATATTAACAAAAATCTAACCTTTATTTGAAGTACAATGATTGAAAGAAAAAAGTTAAAACGCATGATGAAATAAATATTTTTCTCAAATCTGTGTGCTACAATTTTTTGGCATCCCTTCATTTAATACTTTGTGCACCCTCTCTTTTCAAAGATAATGGCTCCGCATCTTCTTCTCTAATGCTCATTGAGACTGGAGAATACAAAGCAAAGGGTCTGAGACCGTTCCTCCACACAGAGCCTCTCCAGGACCTTTAGATTTTAAGGTCCACGCTTGTGGACTGTCCTCTTCAGTTCATCCCACAGGTTTTCTAAGGAGTTTAGGTCAGGGCACTGGGATAGCCATGACAGAACCTTGATTCTGTTGTCAATGAACCATGTTTTTCTTGATTTTGAGGTGTGCTTTAGATCATTCTCCTGCTGGAAGATCCATCCGCATCCTAGTTTAAGTTTTCTGGCTGAGGCAGTCAAGTTTAGATTTGACTTCCATTCATGATAGCATCCATGAGTCCATGATATCATGTATTCAAACAAGTTGCTCAGGGCTTTTGGAAGAAAAACAGCTCCACAAAATCATAGATCCACCACCATACTTCACAGTGGGGATGAGGTACTGTTCTGCATGGCTGTCTTTTTGTCTGCGCCAAACACACCTCCTGTATTTGTTTCCAAAAGCTCTGTTTTGGTCACTGCTTAGGTTTGATGGTCCTTGACTTCAGGTAACCCTCCCAAACAACCTGTGGTTATGTAAGTGGCATCTGATTGTAGTTTATGAGACGTTCTGACCCCAAGACCTAATATCTCCAGTTCCTCAGCTGTATTTGGTTACTCACCATGCATGGGGTCAGTATGGACATATGTCCTCTTCCTGGCAGATTCTTAACCTCTCCAGTTGCTATAAACTTCTTAATTACTGCCTTGAAAGTTGAAATTGGCATTTTCAACTCTTTAATATTTTTTTTTCTACTGTTCTGTATTCTTTTTGCCATTTCTAGATGTGTTCAGCTCAACATTGTATTCTCTGGTCTTTCTCATAGTGAAGGGAAGATTTAGGGAATTTGGCCTGTGTGTCACCGTGTATTTATTCCCCAATGAAACTGGAAGTCATGGCTGTCACCATTTAAGTTTTCCTAATCGCTCAGGTGAGCTTTAAAACATAAAATATGAGTAGGAAAATACTTCATTTCGTTTAGAAGAATTTCTATGGGTGCCAACATTTGTGGCACACTTAGATTTGAGAAAAATATTTATTTCATGGTAAGATTTAGTTTTTTTCTTTTAATCATTGTATTTAAAATAAAGGTTAGATTGAGTTTTTTTTTTATGTGACAGATTAAAAGGATAAGCAATAAAGAGTTATTTTTGCAGTCCGTTTTGCTTATGTTGCTAATGTATACCGGTGCGTCAATATTTGTAGAGTGTACTGTATATAATTACTTAATCTAACCTTAAACCTATATCTTATGATAAGTATTTTTCACACATTTCTTTATGCTACAATTGTTGGCACCCCTTTAAATTCTTATGAGTCAAACTCAAGGTTTACCTGTAGAAGACGAGTCCCTATCAGTGTCCATCCTGTACCAGTTATTTACCACACTGTAAAAGTGATTTCTTTTCAATTGTAAAATTCTTCCAGATTGTGCATTTTGCAAATTTATTTTACAATTGTAAAATAGTAAAAAAGTGATTTAATTGTAAAAGTGATCTCTAAAATTTACTTTAACTTGTATTTCATTGCAGAGAGTATGAACACAAGATATGTCATGCTTTGTATTGAGTGAATACACATCCATTCTTGCCACTCAGGCCTTCAACCCATTCCAAAAAATGTTGGAGCAATTTAGGGCTAGTAATGAGGTAAAAAAATTAAATAATTGTATGATTTGAAACAGGTGATGCCAACAGGTGATTGTAATCATGATTTTGTACAAAAGCAGCATCCTTGAAATGCCTCGTCCTTCAGGAGCAAAGATCGCCAGTTTAACAAGAAATGCATGAGAAACTTATTGAAATGTTTATAAACAATGTTCCTCAGAGAAAGACATGAAAGGATTGGGTATTTCATTCTCTACAGTGCATAACAAAATTAAAAGATTCAAGGAATCTGAAGGAATTTCAGTGCATAAAGGGCGCAGGCCTAAGCTGAGTAACTGTGCTTTCCGATCCCTCAGACAGCGCTGCATCAAAAATTGCCATTCATCTATAAGTGATAGAACCACATGGTCTAGGGATTACTTTGGCAAACTTTGTCAAGCATTGCAATACATGGTTACATCCACAAGTGCCAGGTAAAACTTTACTGTACCAAAATCAAGCATTATGCTGACCACGTCCAGAAGCGCCAAGAGGAAATCTTTGCCCGGGACGCCCATGCATATTTCAACAAGACAATGCAACCACATTCTGCACACATTACAAAGACTTGGCGACAGAAGAAGAAGCTGCAGGTGCTGGATTAGCATGCCTGCAGTCCCGTCGTGTCCTCAATAGGAAATATATGGTGCATTTTAAAACGCAAAAGGCGACAACAAACTATACTGTTGCACACTTTACAGCTTGTTTGAAGAAAGAATGCGACAAAATTACACTTGAAATGCTTCATCACTGAAGTGTTGTGAAAAGGAATCGAAACATTACAAAGTGATAAATGATTTACTGTCCTAACTTTTTTTTAAATATGTTGCAAGAATCAAAAAAAAACCCAAAAAACAGTAAAATTCACAACTTAACGTGTCATTATATTGTTTTCAATGTAATACAGGTAAAATAAAAAAGACATATCACTGTTTTCATTTTTAATTAAAATTTAATATACTGTCCCACCTTCTTCTGATTTAGGGTTATAGTTTTGGTCAAATTTATCAACCACAATTAATCACAAAAAACACAAACAAGTAATCATTAAAAAGTTTGAATGTGATGAAAGCAAGTTATTGGGGAGACATGCACCCCTCACTCCCCCTAAATCTACATCTATGTTTCGTCCAGGGACGAAAAGAGAGAAATCAGTGGTTTGATGTGTCAGTTACACGGTTGTATGCGGTTGTATGGATCCCCTACAGGGAACGTCTGCACATTTTAGTGCACAATGACTGATTATTTACTGAATTTAACATACTGGGAGAAAAAAAACTAAAACTAAACTAAAATGTGGAAAAGTTAAAACATTTTATATTCTATGCCATGTTATGTTATGCTATTTTTCCAGTGTATTAAACTTAACAAATAAACAAAAATTATGCACTAAAATTGGCAGAAAAATGTCATATTTAGATTTGAACTAAACTATTAACTACTAACAACTAAACATGGAATTTGACTGCGGTTGTTCAGACATTTGCATATGACCGTGTGTGAGTTGTCAGCTCTCATTATGGTGCGTTTGACATAAATTAAAAAATAAATAAACAAATACAGCACCCTGATTTAAAACACCTTCCTGCGTTGCGTTGCTACAGTTAACGGTGAGTAGTCCAGATTGGTTACTTCTGAGTCTCACTGCAGCGGCTGGTAGCTAGTAAAATGTGATTAAACAAGCTAACGAACATGACAGGTTCATTTGATGTGTGTCAGAGGACGAGTTGTTTAAATATGCAGCACTCGTTAACGATGCTTTCGCTGTCCTTTTATGGACATCAGTTTAGCCCTGCGCAAAACAACATTATTTGACATATTATAGGTGACATAATTGCTGTGTTTACATCCTTAAATAACTGCCTGGAACTGTCATGAAATATTTTTGGGGTGGAGGGTGGGATTCAACTTCGAAAATCCCCCCACACACAAGCACAGCTATGCCTCTGGCTAGCAGATTTGATTGCCACTCATTCAGTGCTGTTGATTGCAGTGCTATGTGCTGGCTGCTGTCCCAGCTGTGCAGCGCTGCTACTGCCTGTCTGGCAGCGTTGTGCTTAGCACTGAGCCTCAACATCTAAATCTGTTTAACCTCACTCCTCTCTGTCTCTCAGGCCCCAAGAGCTAGTGGTTTGTTTTTGTGGCTTATCTGATTATTCTAGTGGTGGACGCATTGGAATGTCCTTCCTCTTGGGCTCCCAGCCACTCTAGGCCTTATGACCTACTATTCACCCCAACAGAGCAAATGCCTCCCCATGGTTCAGAGAAATCTGGTTCAGCTCCATCACAATTTGACTTCTTTGAAGAAATGAGTTGAAGTCCCACCTAATAGTGTTTGGTGTTGCCAAAAATTTGACTTACAGTGGAAATAAATATGTGAGCACAAGTATGCAAGTTTAACTCATAAGTTTATATTTTTTATGTAATTTTATTATTTTTTTGTATATTGCTGAGATATTTAATTAGAAGTTTATTATTTAAAAGCCCATTCCTGCCAGCTAGCGGAGTAAAATATGTCCTGTTTTTCAGCTATGTATGTTTACAGAAATTATTTGGGTGGCTGTTGGGTTGTTTGTAAGCTATGTTAGTCTCGCTGCTTCATTTTTAAACTAAAGAAGAAAAATGTTGATTCTAAATATTTAGAGGTGGGAAATTGTGTAATTTGATTTTTTTCAGTAAACCAAGATTTTCAAGATTTCAAGATTTGATTGTCAAAATGTCTTATTTCTTGTGATTTTGACTAATTATGATGAAATTGTCTCATTTTCTCAAGATTTAGTTTCATTATATCGAAATAATGGCTTATTTTAAGATTGTGACTGATAATGACAAAATAATGGCTCATTTCTTAAGATTTTGACTGATTATGTCAAAATAATGAATTATTTTCTCAGGATTTTGACAGATTAGGTTGTATTAATAGTTTATTCTATCAGGATTTTGAATGTTTGTTAAAATAATGTCTTATTTTCCACAGGACTCCTCCACAAATGTTACAAATAATAAATGTATCACTGGTCTTATTACACCCCTATATCAAACACACCAAATACAAATGATTTCAGCTGAAGGTTTAATAGTTAACACTTTAGCATCACTTAACACTCTGATTCACTCATTGCTAACAAAATATGTCTCCCCCACTTTAACTCAAAACAAGCATGCATGATAGTATACATATATTTTCAAATAAATCATTTTAGGTGCATAAAGCTGCACTATGTAAGTTTTGAGGATGTGGAGACCTATTTGGTGGAAACATGAAATTGCATGCAACCTGCAGAAGAACATTTTGTAACATGGGTTGTGTTTCAGGCTATTAAGAATGGATGAATCTGTAGTTTGCGAGCGCGCTGAAAGAGTATTCTAAGAGAACTCAGTCAAAACTTGGTGAAGGGCATTGAATAAGAAGCTGGCGGATAACAAGTCAGCTTCAGCTTCGTGTATTCTTGATGTATAGCAGTATGTCTGTTGTATTTTATTTGGAAGGGTAAAAAAATATATATATAGCCACACGCTACTAACATGCTAACATTAAAAGGTGCTGTTACAGTTACCATCATTTTTGGTGTTCAGCGTTATAACAGCCCTAAATTAGCTGAAGAATGCAGACTGACTTGTTTAGGACTCGAAAATTAGGACTTGGGACTCAAATTGACTTGGGACTTGACTCGGTACTCCAGTGCCAAGACTTGATACTTACTTGTTACTTGCGACCTGTAATAATTTGGTCCCAGCTTTGGGGATTTTGTCAGTTGCATTCTGATTGGCTATCCACATGTCAATGTGTATGCACTTCAATGCACTGTTTTTAGTCACAGGTATCACAGGGAATCACAGGTATCTGCTCTGTGTGTCACGACATATTTTGGAGCAGACACAGTCACTGGATTGAAAACGTCCAGCAGCGGCGTGGTTTACACCACTCCAGTCAGCGCTTGGCATTGTGCACAGCGGTCTTAGGTTTGTGTGCAGCTACTCGGCCCATTGCAATGGAAGCCCATTTCATTCAACCCCCCAAAACACAGTTCTTGTGCTGATGTTGCTTGATGCAACAGAGGATAAGCGATTTCTACACTCTACATGCTTCAGCACTTTCCGGCCCCACTCTGTGAGTTTACGTGGTCTGTCAATTCGTGGCTCAGCTGTTGTTGCTCCTAGATGGTTCGATTTCACAATAATAGCACTTACAGTTAATCAGGGCAGATACAGCAGGGTAGAAATTTAATGAACTGACTTGTGGCAAAGGTGACATCCTATGACAGTAACATGTTTAAAGTCACTGGGCTCTTCAGTGCAACCCATTCTACTGCCACTGTTTGTCTGTAGAGATTTCATGGCTATGTGCTTGATTTTATACACTTGTTAGCACTGGGTGTGGCCGAAACAACTCAATAATAATGATAGGCATCCACGTACGTTGTATTTTATTATGATATGAATTTGATGAAAAGTTGGGTGTACAGTGTTGTTTGCAGAAAGCTGACCATCCTTATATTTTTTTATCATGTCATTTTTTGACTTTGAAACAAGCCAAAAGTGTAAACTCAAAACTGTCGAATGTGAATCAAATGTAATTTATTAAGTAATTATCTGTGTAATTGCATTTAAATAGTAGAACAAAAATCCAGACTGCTAAGGCTGCTTATGTGCCAATAATGATGTGCCATCTTCATCTTTTCTTTCCCCGTCATCCTCCATGCAAGCTGCCGTTTCATCAGGAGCATCAAGCCAGAGCAAACATGGCAGACTCAAATTGAATTACTCCTTCGCTCTTTTCACACACACGCACACACACACACACACACACTCACATACATATATACTCTGGGGTCTGTAAAGACTGATTAGATTTGCTTTGGATTATTGGCTGAGGGCAAAGTGGGTTAATGGATTTTCAGATATAAAAGATGTAAATGAGAGAATCTTTCCCCCTGTCCCATACTTCATCCTCATCATTCCTAACCTCCAGCCACTACAGAGTGAGTACTGAAAGCAGCGCATTGCCATATGTGTGTTGAAATGTAATTGGAGCTTATGGTTTAGTGTAAGTCATGATTGGTAATTGATGCCACTCAAGGAGCACACCGATTTTAGTGTACCATGTTTTGCTGGTTGTATATTGGAATGGAAGCTCGTATTTATTGGAGCTAGTAAGGTCTGTTTAAGTGTGCCCAATATACACTCATCGTCAAAAAAAAGTTGCATCCAGAAGGAATCAACCGACAGGAATGAAACTTGGTGGTTAGATTTGACATCGTGAGACATACGAATGATTCAAGCATGCGACGTATGCAAGGACGGTCCTTATCGCTGTACCTGACTGACTATATAAGGTCATCCCGTTGCACATGCTTTCAATTCTGACTCGTGCGGTTGTGTTGGTAGCATCCTTTGCAAGCAAAGTATGCCTAGGAGAAAAGTTAGAAAGCAATTAGAGCAGTTGGAAGAATTCGAGAGGAGTCGCATCATAGGGCTCTGGAAAGCGGGATGGTCTTGATGTATTGCGCATCATACCGGTCGCGGCGGAGGCACCGTGGAGATGAACGGTTTGTTGTCATGCGTCACACGTCCAGAAGGCCTGGTGTCATGGTGTGGGGTGCAATTTTGTACAATACCAGATCACCTTTGGTCTTCATTACAGGCACTTTGACAGCCCAATGTTACGTTAATGAGGTCCTGCAATCAGTGGCCCTACCTTTTGTGAACGCACTCTCCGGTGCGCTATTCCAGCAGGACAACGCTCGTCCGCGTACTGCTACCAGGATGGATTATCACAGGACACCATTAGGAACCTCTACAACTCCATGCCGAGATGTCTGGCATGTTGCATTAGCGAACGTGGCGGCCCGACACCATACTGAGAGGCACTGCTTCTGTATGTGTAGCTCAATAAATATTGCCCATATCAGTCTAAATTTTTTAATCATTTATTGTTCCTGGTAACCTTTATCTTCCTTCCGAATGCTTCAATTCTCACTTGACGATAAATATGCAGGGCCCAAGTACCAATATTTTATTATGTAATTATTAGCATTTTAATGGGTATTAAGCCTATTGTTAGACTAGTCAGTTACCAAATGCACGTATGACCTAAATTTGACGAGACGGAACTGGTGAGAACAAGGTTTTCATCAGTGGAGTAGTCTCGTGGGATCAGATGTGATCTCTTAACAAGGGCATCTGGGGTCTGGAGTCAGGCCAAATATTAGTGGGAAAATAGACTTATTAGAGTGTGAAAGTAGGAGGCAACTGTTCCTGTCATTATCCCATGGATGTAACGTAAGTTAGCATGACTAAAGAAATTCACCCTAAATTACCACTCCTGATAATTAGCTCCATTTGGGAATAGTTTATATGGGTAAATTTTAGGTTTAGGTTTAGGTTTAAGAAACAGCTTTAGGATATCATAATAATTATAGCAAAAACATTTATATCAGTATAACCAATATTGTAAAGTCCCAGTCTATATAATAGATTTTATGTATACAAGTTATGTATCAATTGCTTGATGTACCAGTGAGCAGGCTAATTTAGACAGGATTTGCATAGCTTTAATGAGAGCAAGAGTTACAATTCAGTTGTCACAGTGCTCAGCGGTACATCCCACTAATGGACCTCCATCATTAAATATAACAGCTAAGGATCTATTTTACTTACCAGTGACAATAGTCTGCAGCTCAGAGGTCTCATTAGCCCGTGCCTAAAAGCCTTGAAGATGGCGCCATCTCGGTATCCTGAGGCCTCCAACATAGAGCACTGCTCCCCATGAACAAGTTCAGAGTGGTACTGATTAATAATTGATCACTAATTCTTATAGATTTTCAAAGAATACTCCAGTGTTTTTGAACCTGATCTCTGTTTGCCACTTCTGTATCATTGATTGCCATGGACAATAATTTTGACATTTTTTTCCATATGGAGAAAAAACAGTGGGGCAGTTGAATTTGTGACTGTAAACATTGTACATTTGTATGCTGGGTGTGTGCTGGGACATGTGATATTCTTTTATATCCTATGAGAGTCAGGTTAGTAAGGCATTATGTTTTCACTTTAAATTTCTGGTTGCTCATCCTCAGATTTGAGTGTTCAGATCAGATTTGTGTCTCCACACAGCTCTGAAACAATCAGATCTGTTGCATATTAAGGCAAAAAAATCAGATTTGCGCCACTTCAGCCTGGTAATGTGAATGTAGACTTGCCTCAGAGTTTCAAGACTTGACTCGGACTGGCACCTTAAGGAGTCAAGAATGAGCTTGGGCTTAAACCTAAGGAACTCAAGACGAAACTCGGACTTACACCAAATAGCATAGAGACTTGGCTCGGATTCTGACCTCTGAGACTCGAAACTTCACTCGGACTGGCTTCTTAGAGACTCGATCCTGACTTGGACTCGCACCTCAGAGACTTGAGGCTTGACTTGGACTCAGTACAGAGACTCGAGACTTGATTCAGACTTACGCTTCAGAGAATCGAGACTTAACTTGGACTGGCACTTCTGAGAGTCGAGACTTGATTCAGACTCGCACTTCAAAGACTGTACTCAGACTGGCATTTGTAGACTCGAGACCTGACTCAGACTCGCACCTTAGAGACTTGAGACTGACTCAGACTCGTACCCCAGAGACTTCACTTGGACCAGCACCTTAGAGACTCAAGGCTTGACTCTGACCCGCACCTTAGAGTTTTGAGGCTTGACTCGGACTCGCATCTCAGAGGCTCTACTCAGACTGGCACTTCTGAGACTCAAGACTTCATGGGCACCTCAGAGACTTGGGACTTGACTCAGACACGCACCTCAGAGACTTCACTTAGACCCACACCTTAGAGACTCGAGGCTTATCACAGACTCGCACCTTAGAAATTTGAGGCTTGACTCAGACTCACATCTCAGAGACTCTAGACTTGACATGGACTCATCACAAAGATTTGAGACTTAACTCTGACTCAACACTGAGACTTGCAAACTTCTTTGGTCTCACACCTCCAAGACTCAAGATGTGACCTGTGGATACCTCGGGTTTCGAATCAACATGTTTTTGTTCTTTTAACAAGTACACACTTGTTAAAAAAAAAAAGGTTATTAAGGCATCTCTGCGGTGGTACCCCTGTTGTCACTGGGGTGATACCCTCAAGGGGTATTTTATTTTAGCGTTCTGTTTTAAAACATCAGGTTATGAAAAGGTACAAATATGTACAATTCCCCTGAAAAAAAACCTTATTTAAGATACACAATTGGACGTTAAAGCCACTGTTGTACCTTTGAGGGCACATTTACATTGTTTGTACCTTGATGAAAGAAACATGTACCTGCACAGAATATTTTTTTCTGATGGTGTACATAGAAAAGCATAAAGATTTTCATCTGTGGCAATCAATCAAACACTACAAATGCAACAAATAGAGATTAGGTGGGAAAAACCCGGAGTATTTCTTTGATATATTTCCACATTGTACTGTTACTCTTAAGTTTGCAAAATGGACTAAGGGGAGGCATTACTTCTTGGTCCTGGATCTGGTTTATCTCACATGCTCTTCCATTCCCACATTTATCAAACCAGCTTTCTTCCCGCAGACACACACGCACACGCACAGCACGAACTGGTCGCATGCACAATCACATGCTATAGCCCAAACTGGTCGCATGCACTCAGTGACCCTGCTGCAGATAAATGGCTATTGAGGACATTTGCAGAGCTTCTGAACAGTCCCTCCATTATGAGCTGTGGAGCCTTCAGCAAGGATTAGGAGCAGGTTGGATGAAGGGGGATTGGGGCCACACTGCCACCTCAACCATTAACCTCTCTCTGCTGTCTCTGAGCCTCAGGCTAGCAGCACAGAGCCACGGAAAGGACAGTGAAAGTCAAAGATGAAGCTGCAGACTCTTATATAGGAACTGGAGTGCATGATCTGTTGACATTAAACAGACACTTGCTCTTAGTAGTTATTTTCCTGGGAATTTTAGGATGTCCACTTCTTCAGATATACTTCTCCTCTGCTGTGGTGAACCATGACTAACAGGCTTCAATTTGGGCCGTAAATGTCCAAAATCAGTCAAAATATGAACAAAACCTGCTTCCATAATAATTTTAACTTCTGCCAGTGTCCCTAGGAGATTGTATAGGAAGATTCACTCGAAAGAGGCCCCGAATATTCTGTTGTAACTCCCATTAGGAATGAAGCAATCTGAACCAAAAAAAATACGCTACATACCTTGACGTATGTGTAATCGATTGCATTACATGCGATCTCCGATTTCTGCCAGACACACAAAGGGGTACGGGGGTACGCTCCCAGAAGTTGCAAACCAATGTTAAAAGTCGCAACAGCTGTCTGGCGCCTCCCTCATCTCTCCGATGCAGGGATGAAGCGCTGTATACTGAGGAGTTGTTCGAAGCTCCATATACTGAGGAGCATGTTGCACGTTGTTTTGTACAGATTGCTTCGTCCTAGCGAGAGTTATTACAGAATATTCGGGGCCTCTTTTGAGTGAATGTCTTTGTAGTTGTAGCTTAGCGCTGATTCACATTAACATTTTTGGCAGATTAAACGGACATTTGAAGCTTCTGAAGAAGCATATGATGACATTCCATGTTTTACTTAAACCTTGTGACAGACATTTGAGCGGACATTTTACCTCGCAGCAATCACTGTCACAATCAAGTGACTCTTTCGGTAGACATGCCTGGTGTCTCTGCTGCTGCTGTTTTCCATTTCTAACAACCTAAATGGAAACTGCTGCTTGTATTCATGGTCAGTGACGTATCTAGGACTTCCAGAAGGCTTAGAATGATGTTTTTTCTCATGAAAATGGTCCTGCCTATTGGAAATCAATTCCTTTGTCACTTTGTAATTGTGCTAGTGGTTAGTTTAATGTTTTGTGGCCTTCTCATCAGCTCTTGAAGTCCTAACCAGTAGAAGAGGTGCTTAGCTGTATCTGCCTAGGTACCATGATTGGCCAATTTTCTTCTGAGTGGCTCAATATTTTAATCCTTTTGATTTTAAAACATAACAATGAAAAGAGTAGTACTGTAATACCTGCAAAGTACAGACCCAATTATTTAGATCCCAGAAATGACTAGGCCCTGCAAGTTCCACACTGCTCCTGTGCAAGGATGTTGTTTTGATTACAGGGGTGAGGGCGTTGGATACTGTGTAGGGCTTCTTTTAGTCTCACGTTGTTGTTGACAACAACAGCTAGTGTTAATTTAACACCACCTAACGCTACCTAACCCCTGTGTTTCACTACTTATCTGGTAATGTGTAGCTATAAAACCGCAACATTATTGAAGTCGGTGATAGCGGAATCTCATCAGATCTCCTTTCTTCTTTTGTTTCTTGATAGTTCTGAATATTTCTGACAAATTTCATTGGGACCAGAAATGTTTTCTCAAATTTCTTAATGTTAGCTTAACCATGGAAATGGATATAACCTACTGATCCATATATCAGTTGTGTAGTTCTACTTCCAATGAGTGGAGAAACATAAGTGCAGATGCTTTCAGACAGATGTACCACATGATAAAGTGAAGCAATTAACACGCTATCATGCTCTCTGACGTATAAAAATGTTCAGAAGGTTCAGCTCAATTTTGGATCGAGATGGCAAGAGGAAAGATCTAAGTGACTTTGAATGAGGATTCGTTATTGCGGCGGGAGCTTTAGTTGTAAAGACTGCTCTACTGGCAATAAGAACAGTGACTAAAGAAACATCTGCATTTAGGTCTCAGAGAAAAACAACCATAAAGCGTACATTCAGTGCCTGTGATTTTTGTACATTTGTGTGATATGCAAGGAGAAACAGACGAGCAGCTGTTCATCAGGTGCCTGAGACTGTCAATGCAGATCACGAGCCGTCTATCCACAACTACATAGAGGGCATAGTATAGTAGGGCTGAAGTGTTTAAACCCATCAGTACGAAGATGAATGCACATTTGAGTGTTCAGTGGTGTAAAATTCACAGGCACTGGCCTATAGAGATATGGAGAAAAGTGATATAGGTCAGATGAGTCATCCTTCACCATATTCTCGACAAGCGGGTGAGTGCATGTGTGGCGTAAACGAAGAAAACAGCTCAGGCCTGAATGCCAGATCCCTACAGTCAATGGGTCTGGTGGCTCTGTTATGTTTAGGGGGATCATTTCTGCTGGCATTGTTTGAGCCCACTTGTTCCCTCTGAGAGCGAAGGGTCACTGCAAATCAATGGAGAGTTATTCTTTCTGATCACCTCTGTCCTATAGTTAAACATCTCTATTCTAGTGGGAGGGTCTCTTCCAAGTTGACAGTGCCCCCATTGACAGGTGACTGATTAGTTTTGTGAGTATGAAAATTATGTAAATTATATGCTACGGCCTTCGCAGTCAAAAGACATCAACCCAGTTGAACATCTATGGGAGATCTTGAATGTGTTAGACAGCGTTCTCCATTTCCAGCATATAATTCTACAGTTATATGAAAAAGTTTGACACTCCTGGCCAAATTACATATTTTGTTGAGTTTTAAAGTGAAGTTATCATAACTTGTTACCAAGTACTCACTTAGTAGGATGTCCGAACATTGCCATAATGTACATGCCACATTTATTATTTTGAAGTATTAAATTTAAAGTAACCAAGCATTAATGTTTGCATAAAAACGTAAAAATATAAAATAAACATATAAAAATAAATATTAATGAATTACAACTATATCATTCAGATTTTTGACAATTGTCTGGTTCCTATCACCACCACTGTGAGCAATTCACCTTTAACATTTCTGCAACAACATCTAGCTAACTATGAAAGTGAGGAGGACTTCTTTTTGAAAAGTGAATGGGAAAAAATGCATTTTGAAAAGCAAAACTGAAGAAGCAAACTTCAGACATTAAACATGTCTTCGTTGATTGGTTACATTTGCGGTAAGGTTAAAATTTCAAAGATTTTTGGCCACACTGTTACTTTAATCCCTCAAATGGCCAGGACTCAGAGTTTTATTACAGACTTCTACAACCTAAGAGTAGATCAGCCAGTTTGCACTGAAGTCCCTGTAGGTACTGAATAATAAGCCTTAGTATGTAATAAGCCTGGGATTTATAGGGGTTAAACTTTATTTTAATAATTATAGCAGTTATAATTTATATACTAATAAGGGCTAATATCACCTTTGCTCCAACCCTCACCTCTGTCTGGTTCTACTCATATTGACCTTCCTCTCTCTCTCCCTCAGGTTCTCCGGCGTTGCCCAGCAACATGAAGTACTTCGGCAGTGCTCAGGATGCAGAAGATGCAGAAGAGGAAGAAGAAGATGAAGATGAAGAGCAAAAGGAGCCGGCGGCCTGCAGTGCCTCCACTTCCTGTCAGGCCAGTCCACGCAAGAGCAAAGCCTCAAGCAGAGTCGTCGCCAATGGACATGGTAATTTCAACCCCTTACGCCACAATCCCAGGCAACGCTCACTGCCATTTGAGTGTGTCTTTGTTAACCCTTGGAATTCTAGATTTATTACTAATTTTATTTTCATTATATATAGACACCACAGAATAAAAATGAAAACTTCACCCTGTACTCTCCAAAAAGCAAGTTCTGTTCTTTTGTTATTTTTCCATTATAGTTTTTAGCAGTTGCAGCACAGAAATGTGGGGGGGCTGCAGCCCCCCCAGCCTTCCTACTTCCCACATCATGTGATTAACCCTATCAAACCAAGTGTCTTGCCAACAATCCATTCTGAGAACTTGACGTTGGCTCCTTAAACACGTTTTAATCTACCACCAGAGTTGCGTCATGTGCATGTCCACATTGGCTGAAGCGAAACATATCAGCATATAGAATCAGAGCTTTCTGTTTGCTACTGTGTTTTTTTATCACTTTATAAAAGATGCGAGTGGCTTCTTTTATCATTGGATACACCTTGATTTCTTTTTT